>WELB01000443.1:8498-23973 GCA_009602725.1 Spirogloea muscicola
CGCCCCGGCGCCGGCGTGGGGCGGCGCCAAGCCGCTGCCGCTGGCGGCGTCCGTGGCCGCGGGCCTCGTCCTGCGCTTCCTCGTGCCCGTCCCCGCCGGCGTCACGCTGCAGGTGATTGAGGTTCAGGGTTCGATCCCTAAGCCCAAATCTGAGGTTTGGGTTTCCAGCCCAAAGCCCTGAGTTCTCCGGTCTCCCAGCGCCCACCTCCTGGCCACCTCCCTCCTCACCGCTATTTCTGGCAATCCACTCTGCCACTATTTTCCCCTCTGCAAGCTGCAAGCTTCCAGCTGCAAGGTATTCCGACTTGCGGCTGCTGGGGTGGACGTCTTTCAACTCTCTCTTATAACCGACGGTTGATGGGAAACGAAGTGTCTCACGACGTTCTAAACCCAACTTTGCGTACCACTTTCATCGGCAAACTTGCGGTTACTGAGCTCCCAGTCGCTGTAGTCTCTTGCATGGCTGTGTGGGTTTGGCGCATTTTGGCACTCTGGACCTCGTTTAGTCTTTCTGGGCTTGCCATTCTCAGCGCCCGACCCCTTTGAAAGAGCTCGCTTCTTCTTCTCAAGCCGAGTGCCGGCTCTCTGACGAGCTGGGCTTCTGCCAGAGCTGACGCTGCGGCGGCGGCGGCGGCGGCTGTGGCGGCGGCGCAGGCGTGGCAGCTGCTGGCCATCTTCCTGTCAACGATCGTGGGCCTGGTGCTGGGCCCCGTGCCGGTCGGCGCGTGGGCCTTCGTCGGGCTCACCGTCACCGTGCTTACGCACACGCTGCCCTTCGCCGCCGCCTTCTCGGCCTTCACGTCCGACGTCATCTGGCTCATCGTCATCTCCTTCTTCTTCGCGCGCGGCTTCGTGAAGACGGGCCTAGGCGACCGCGTCGCCACCTACTTCGTCAAGTGGCTCGGCGCCTCCACGCTCGGCCTCTCCTACGGCCTCACTGGTGCTCGCTACGCCACCCTTTGACCTCCGCTCAGCAGCCCGACACTGACTGCACCGTGGACCAGACCATTAATCTGATGTAGTCTCGGCCATTAGCAGACTTTGTTAGCTTCTTACTACAATGCAGGTCTGTTATGGCCTGCAAAATGCTTTTGCTGCCCTTCTGATGCTGGCCCGTCAAAGGTAGAGCTTGGTGTGTAGCCGCTGTAGCGGTCAAGGTCAAGGCTGAAGCCAAAGTCAAGCCCGAGTACGATGCCATACGGTCAAAGCCATCTGACTCTGAGGAGGTGCCCTCGCCTGCCTGCATCCAGCGGCGGAGGCGCTGATTGCGCCGGCGATGCCGAGCACGACGGCCCGCGCCGGCGGCGTGTTCCTGCCCATCATCAAGTCCCTTGCGCTGAATGCTGGGAGCAAGCCTGGCGATCCATCCGCCTCCAAGCTCGGCTCCTACCTCGTCATGACTCAATTCCAGGTCCATGGCAGGCACTCTCTCCTGTTCTTGGCCAGCTCTTGTGATGATAAATTGAGTGAAGAGGGGGGAAGGAGGAGGAAGAAGGAGGAGGGAGGAAGTGAGGAGGTAGTAGGGCAAGCAGGGTTCGAGCAGCCAGGTGGGGAGACGGAAGAGACACGGGATGAGGAGGGAAGGAGGAGGGAGGTGTCCAAGGCGTCTGAAGCCCAAGTTGCTGTCATCCCTTGTGGTGTCGCAGTCGGCGGGGTCGAGCAGCGCGCTGTTTCTCACCGCGGCGGCGCAGAACCTGCTGTGCCTCAAGCTCGCTGGCGAGCTGGGTGTTGTGATCGCTTCGCCCTGGCTCTCGTGGCTTAAGGCCGCATCCGTCCCCGCACTCGTCTCGCTCGCCACCACGCCGCTGCTGCTCTACCGCCTCTACCCACCTCAGTTGCGCGACACACCCGATGCGCCCGCCGAAGCTGAGCGCCGGCTCGCTGAGATGGGGCCCGTGACGCGTGATGAGAAGGTCATGGTTGCCACCATGTTGCTCGCCGTTACTCTCTGGGTGTTTGGGTATACCGCCAACCTTCCTCCTCCTGCGCTTCTTACCTCCCTCTCCCTCTACAGTTTCTCCCTCTCATCACCCACTAACTTCCTCACCCTCCCTTCTCAAACGGAACCTTGAGGTTCTGACACATATTTGACCCTCCTAGATGTAATTATCAGGAGTCTAACTTCAACATTTTGCGCTTCGTGCATTGGGGTGGCGACAGGGAGAAGCTGGGCGTGATGTCGGTCGTGGCGGCGATGCTGGGCCTATCCACGCTGCTGCTCACGGGCGTGCTGACGTGGGATGACTGCCTGAGCGAGAAGTCGGCGTGGGACACACTCGCGTGGTTTGCCGTGCTCGTCGGCATGTCGGGCCAGCTCAATGCCATGGGCCTCGTGCGCTGGATGAGCGACAAAGTGGCGGCCGCGCTCAGCAGCGCCCACCTCGCTTGGCCTGCCTCCTTTGCCATCCTCCAGGTCTGCAGTTGCAAGCCTCCTGGCGGTCTTGTAGTATATGCAAGTTAGCTCTTGACTTACTGACTGGGAGCTCCTTAATCACAGCAGTAAATGATATAGTTAGTGAAGATTATGTTGTTGTTGAGCTAGCCCTGACTTCCATGGAGGCAATGGCGGGGTGACAACGTGCAGGCGGCCTACTTCGGTGCGCATTACCTCTTCGCGTCACAGACGGGCCACGTCGGCGCGCTCTACTCGGCGTTCCTGGCAATGAACCTCGCGGCGGGCGTGCCGCCGGTCATGGCCGCACTCGCGCTCGCGTACAGCACCAACCTCTTCGGGGCCATCTCGCACTACTCCTCAGGACAGGCCGCCGTTTACTATGGAGGTGCACAGCCACCCTCCTCCGAGACCTCACTACGATGTTGCTGTTTGCTGCCATTCTGACCACTTTTATTGAGTCTTGCCCGAAACTTACATCTTGCCAGAAAGCTTGACAATAGTCAGTACTAGTAACCGGGTCTAGGAAGTTGGCATTGAGACTCAGACTTTCTGGTGTGATCAGTCTGCCGTGGTTAAGTCCTACAATGTATATATGAAGCTGCCAAGATGTCCAACTCACGAAGTGCTTGCCTAATGCCATGACTCTCCTCCGACGTCCGCTTGCGCAGCTGGTTACGTCGAGTTGCCCGACATCTTCCGGATCGGGGCGATCGTTGCGGCGTGGAATTACACTGTCTGGGCGGTCACTGCTGCGCTGTGGTGGAAGGTCATCGGGCTCTACTGACCGCGGTGGTCAACGGCAGTGGCCACCGCCGCCACCACTGCGACTACGACGAGCCATTTCAATGACAGACTATCTGTTGACAAATCATCTATATCTTGCTGAGTAGAAGCGCAATTTTCCGGTTCTAACAGGTGTCACGTTAGACTGTCATTCTTCACTAGTGCGCTCAATTGTTACACTGATTAGTCATTTTTGTTGTTCCTGCCATTTTGCCATCGACGTCAACTGCGGCAACGGCAGTGACACGCTCACAACGGGTACCAGCAGCAGTGGTGTCAGCCGAGGTACCCCATGTCGCGCTTGTAGTGCAGCTCCTCGCGCCATGTCAGGCGGTCTGCGAGCCAGTCGCCGCTGCTGCTGCGCCGCGCGAAGTCGCCGCACTTCTTGCTGCCGCGCACCCCGAACACTGCAGTGCGCCATTGCCCAAGGAGCATGCCGTGTGTGAGATGATTTCCTCTCTCCTCCATGGCCACAATCTGAAGCAGGGGCACACAACTTGGCAGCATGTGGGTGGGCGCTCACCATCGACGAGGTCGCACGTCGTGACAGCGGAGAAGATAAGGTCGGGGTCGGTCGCGAGCTGCTCCTGCAGCAATGGCTGCAGCATCTCGCGCCTGCAAAGTCATGGGCGAACTTTAATAAATATCATCAATGAGGTCAATTATGTGCATTATTGAAGATGATGATGGTGAGTAGGAGAGAGAGAGAGAGAAGGGAGGGAGTGCGTGAGTGGCACCTGGCCCATGCAGGGATGGGCTTGCGAGGCCCTCCGCCGTCGTCGACGTCCTCGTCGGCCTCCTCATCCGAGTCGCTCTTGTACGGCGAGATCTCGTACGACTGCACTGCGACGCAGCCAGCCTCGGGCACCTTCGGCCAGGCTGCCGTGGCGGCGGTGGCCTTGGGCCGCTTGCGGCGCTCCGACACGGGCGTAATAGCCGCGGCGGCAAGAATGGCGGGCCTGCCGTTGAGCGGCGCCAGCGGCGGGCGCCGTTTGGTCGACGACGGCGGCGCCGGCGGCGNCTCTGTCATATATGCCTAGAATAGCAGCGAGGGCAATTGATCACAGGTGCTTACTGGTTCTATGTGAATAACGTCAAATATCCTGCTCAATATCTACGACGTGCTGATTTTGCTGACTGCACAACCAGTCATATGTTCGGGCCAGCAGTAAAGAGGTACACAGACCTGGTTGACAATTGATTCTGCTCCAGGAGGTAGGTTAGAGTTAATAGGTCGCCGGCCTGTGATAAGCTCCAATAGCACTACCCCATAGCTGTAGACGTCGCTCTTCTCAGACAGGATGCCTGCCTGCACATATCTGGTTGCAGATTGGAGCAACTTCACTCGGAATTTGCCCCTACTTGTCCTGCCATTGCTGTCATTTGGCCCATGGACTTGGTAACACTGCGACCCTACGACCATCATTCTGAGTTCCATACAGTGCTGCTGTGCCGCATGGTTCTCTAGAACGACTATACAATGCAACAGGCGTCAGAGGCTCAAGATGCAGTGACTCACTCAGGAGCAACATATCCAAAGGTGCCCAGCACTCTGGTGCTTGGGGGTCGATTTGTGTCAAGCAGGGAAGCCAATTTTGCAAGGCCAAAGTCAGCTACTTTAGCTGTGTAATGTTCGTCCAACAAGATATTGCTTGGCTTCAAGTCTCGGTGGATCACTTTGGGGTCTGCAGTATGATGTAAATACTGCATGAAACACGCTTGTTAAGCTCAGAGCAATCCTGTTAGCAGAATCCATGCATGCATTTGGGAGTGGTCCTAGTTGACTTTAGGGACTTGCATGATGTAAGAGTTGTCCACATAAGAGCACAGTTGTTGAAGAGGTTGAAACATAGATTGTGGATTGGAACCGACATGAAGGCCCCTAGCCGAGTCAATAGCGATTTTGACGCGTGCTGCCCAATTTAGCGGTGTCTGGAAGCCATGAAGATGGTCCAGAACACTTCCCCCAGGCATGAGCTCGTATACCAGAAGGCGGTGCTCCTTGCTGGAACAATGACCCAGCAGCTCGACAAGGTTTGGATGGCGTAGGTGGGATAAGAGGTCAACCTGTCAGGTAAGCAGAAAAGCCACGAAGTACTTGATTAAGCAACGAAGTCATCTGCTACTCCCTGCAAGGTGGCAAGTCAATGAAGCTCCACCGCAGAGTTGATGTCGATGGTAGCAGCCATTATCCTCAGAGCAGTGTGTGTCAGTCGGATAACTGCATCACCTCCGCCTGAAATTCTTTCTCCCCTTGCGTACTGCCGATTGCAAGGTGCTTGACTGCTGCCTTCCTTCCATCCGCAAGAATAGCCTTGTAGACCTTGCCAAAGCCTCCTTCCCCAATGACCTGTGTCTCACTGAACTTATCTGTTGCTATTTGGAGCTGCTTAAAGCTCAGTGCTTGTGTGGTTGTGTGCCTTCGGGGCGTCGTGACAACCTCGTCATCACCCGAACCCTTCTTCTCGGGGCTGGTCCACTCTGCGACAGTCAGCGGCTCATTGAATCTCAGATTGCTACATCATGCTGACAGCTTGTTGAGGCTGCTTGTTCACTGAAGCATTAGCATTCTCTCTGATCGTGTAGCAGATCCTTTCATTTGGTACAGTCAAACACGGCACCAGCTGAATTCTCGACATCTGTATAAAGTGTGCCAGCCAGCCAGCAAGACAGTAAGATGTGGATGTCAATGCAGTTGAGGGTGGGTGGAGAGGTATCTGTGTTGCCCAATATTCTACGGAGCGTGCGGCTCCTGTAATGGATCACCACATACCTACGTCTTGCTGATGCTTTTCTGGCACCAGTGCCGAGCTTGTCCTATGCAGACGGTGAAAGTGCTTGCCAGAACCCCAATAGCGCCACTTGTAGAAGAGTAATGCAAATATTGACATGCAGGCCACTACTGGTGCCAAAATGGCCCATGTCAAAAGGAAGGCTCTTCTTCCACCAGAACTTTGCCTGCCGAGACACAGTGGATGAGTGGTTGCTGCACTAGTGCATCTTAGACTTAAATTGGGTCGATGTATCACAAGATAAAGCCTCATCAGTGAACACCAGCTGAGTCACATCAAGCACATGCAGAAGTATAGGTGTGATTTTCTTTGGATGAGCTGCTACGCTTAGATACACAAGGCCTATCCGCACACCAACAATCTCCAATATCAAATCTGATTGTGGTACAGGTACTCAAGTTTTTGGGGCTTATGCAGAGCATACCAGGGATTCTAGCGCTTGCTTAAAAGGCATATGCAGCAAGATCCTGCAGGCCGACTGAGTTTACAATCGTGAGCAGTGATGTTACCTCTGCTTTCCGATTGTTGGTGGAGCTGCTTGGTGGATTTGTACTTCTGTCATGTTTGCAGCCTGCAGAGAAGCCCATAGTGTGCTTGATTATGTACATCAGAATGACAGTCTTTGCTGCCAGTGCACAGGCAGGTGCTAGCAGAGCATATTGACATTGCTTGCAGAGACCATGTTACTGTCTTGTGCACTTGATGATCAGCTAAAGAATATCACATTTAGATGTGGTCGCGTTTCTCTTGGACATGGACACTTGTACAATCAGACTCATATATGTGAGGCTTACAGATTACATCTATCGAACTTCTAACTAAATAAAATCTTCAACAAATATATTATTGTCGACATCTATGTCTCCGTTCTCTACTGATGGACAACTACAGCATCATAGACACAGATGCAAGAATACAGAGCCTCAACCTAAGATATGAATGTAGTATTTGTGAATTACTGACCTGAGGTGTTTGTGGCCCTCCTACAGTAAATGGGATGATAAGCTGCATACGATTGCCACTGGGGAGGCAGCTCATCAATGTGCTCCTCACAACGAGCATCTCTGACTGAAAAGCATGAGCGATGACAACTATGCAGTCCGGTCTTATTGGAGTCCAGTAGCTCACATGCATGAGCAATACAAGAACTGGGAGTGGCGCAGCAATAGCTTACTCCGATGTCTGGCCAGTTCACCGTTAAGCCAAGCCGGCGCGTTATGCTCACATCTCCACCCTCCATCTGTACGTATGTCCCATTGGACCAGCCTCCTGGGGTGTTGGAGAAAAGTACCATGTTGTATAGAAGCCCAGGCTGCAGGCAGACCTCAGCCTGACTGCGCTCCCAGTCCGCAAACTGCTCCCCAGTAGCCGCGATCTTCCCCGAAAGCGCTTCATTGATCTGCCACGATGCTCCGCCCGCTCCTGGTGTGGCTTCATAATAGATCGTCACAAGCAGCTCATGGGCTGGACAGGTCGTCAACGAGCTCGGCGATTTTTGACCAGAGGCGACACTTAGCGCGAGAGTGACGACAATAATCGAGTGCATCCGCAATGCAACAGCAAGCCCTGGCAAGCCCCATGTGTGCAGCTCTTTGTGCTGGCCCTTGAGCTCCCCGAGGTCACGCATGCCGACAGCTTGTGCAGGTCATGACCATCTCGCGGCGGCGCTGACCGGCGTGCCTGTCTCGCCGTTTCTGCACCAAGCTTTCAAGCTTTCTGTTGTTTGTAGCTCGCGATCATCTGCGCCCTGCCCGCAGCTGCAGGCCGCGAGGGGGTGGGGTATGGCTGCCAAGCCGCCTGCGCCGTTGCACTGACACGGCACCGCGGCCGGAGGTCTAGCCCGCGCCTCAGACTGCGTCTGGCCACGGCGGCGGCGGCGCTGACGGCGGCGGCGGCGGCGGCAGGTGCTGCGGGTGGAGGACGTGGCCGTCGGCGAGCCCGGCGAGGGCCAGGTGCGGCTGCGCCACACCGCCGTCGGCCTCAACTACATCGATGTCTACTTCCGCACCGGCCTCTACCCGCCGCCCGGCGGCCTGCCCTTCACGCCAGGTCCGCCACGCCGCCACATTAATCCCGCAAGATGGTATGGTGGAGAAAGGGCCTTCCAGTAGTGGTATTGTGGAGAAAGGATCTTTCAGTAGAGGGCGGTGGCTGTGATTGCCTGGCCCAGAAAGAGGAATGGATAAGGCTCGAAGGGGCCGGAGAAGCGCTAAAGCGTAAAAGCACGTCTTCAGGTACCAATGATTTCATATCTATCAATCCATTAGTACCTGAAGATAGTTTCTCATCATGTATTGTTCTTTACTTTCCAAAGTGGTCTCACCGGGTGCTCATATGATGGGAATCGATGCGACATAGTGGTAATAGTTGTGGGCGCTGTGCAAAGTACACACCGAACGTGTCTGCACACTCCTCGCTCCTACTAAGCTGCAGATGAGGGTACAGGTAATAGAGAGAGGGACGATGGATTTTACCAACACTAGTCAGTATCGGTGTACGCGAAGTGGAAGAAAACCTGCCACACTCCTCGTCCCTTTAAGCTGCAAATGAGGGAGCAGATGATAGATAAGGGACCCGAGGGATGGTACTAACACTAGTCTGTAACCGTGTACGCGAAGTAGAAGAAAACCCATTTGCCGTTGCTGAGCTGAGCGCTGAGAGATCGCTGGTGCAGGCAGCGAGGGCGCGGGCGTCGTGGTGGCCGTCGGGCCGGGGCCGTCGGCGTGGAGGCCGGGCGACCGCGCAGCGTACGCCGGGCGTGGCGGCTTCGGAGCGTACGCCGAGGAGCGCCTGATCGACGCCGATCGCCTCGTGCCACTGCCGGCGGTCATCGACGATGTCACTGCCGCCGCCTCCATGCTCAAGGGCATGACCGCGCAGTTCCTGCTCCGCACCTGCTTCAAGGTCGGCGGCCGTGATCTCAAAGCGCACTCAAGTCCATCTCAACCAACATCAAACTCACAACTGCAACCCCTAGTTGTTCAGCCTTAAACCCAAATCTGGCTGTCGGGCAGGAATGCTGTCACTGCAAGCACTATCAGCTCAATAGCTTACAGCCAGCTTCCAAGTCTCTTCCTGAAAGTATCACAAGGAGGGGGAGACTTTGACTCACTGAGTTGGTCAGCCCACCGGTTAGCCATCTGGCGAGCCTGTTTGATTAGCCCAACGACGTGACCCGCTAAATGCTGCTAAATGCTGCTGATTGAGCCCTCCCTGCTGATGATCTGACGGTCAAAGCCTGGATGTCACTTGGCTGTCCTATGATGCTCAGCTTTTAGCATCAGACTAGAACGCAATGCAAAGCACACAACGAACAAGCCTTGCAGCTCAGTGACACTTGAGAGAAACTGTAAAGTTGTGAAGCTGGAATTGTCATTCCTTGCTCTTTCGATGCTGAGTCCTATATCCAACGCAGTCTTGAAGAAGCACAGGGCCAGCGCTGCGCTTGCAGCCATTGGCCCTGACAGGTGTTGCTGGCGGCTGCAGGTGGAAATGGGCCACCGAGTGCTCGTGCACGCGGCGGCTGGCGGCGTGGGATCGCTGCTCTGCCAGTGGGCCCGCCACCTTGGCGCCATCGTCATCGGCACCGTCTCGTCAGACGCCAAGGCGGCGCAGGCGCTTGCTGACGGTGCCCACCATGCCATCGTGTACACGCGTGACAACGTCGTCGAGCGCGTCCGCGCCCTCACCGACGGTGCTGGCGTGCACGTCGTGTATGACTCCGTCGGCAAAGACACCTTCGAGGTGCGAACGTGCCCAAGCTGCTGCAAAATGCTTGTGCTGAGCTTGCGTGGGGGGCTGACTTTGATTGATTCTTGTCCTACATTTAGCCTAATAGGATTCATTTGCCTATACAGATTTCGCTGGAGTGCCTGGTGGTGCGTGGCATGCTCGTGAGCTTCGGCCAAGCATCGGGCCCCGTCCCACCGGTGCCGCTGCAGAAGCTTGCTGCCAAGTCACTATTTCTCGCACGGCCCTCGCTCATGGACTACACGGTGACACGCGAGGACCTGCTGCGCTCTGCCGGGGAGCTCTTTGCAGTGATCAGCGGCAAACTCGTTGTGCCTCGCGTGGAGCGCACATACGCGCTTGCTGACGTTGCCCAGGCTCATGCCGACCTGGAGGCCCGCCGCACCACCGGGTCGTGCGTCCTCATCCCATAGGCAGGCTGGCACTGCAGAACGTCATTACATTAGTAAGTGTGACTCGACGATTGTAAATAAGGCAGTGAGGTGACACGAGAGGGTGACAACTGTAACACTAGTGTTTGGTCGAAAACTACTGTCAATAATCGCTCTGAAACTCGTACCCAAAGATGATATATAAATGTCCTGCTGTGACCCTTCGCAACCCTAGCTTCCTTATTGGAGAACATGATCAGTATAGGCAACACTGACTGCATGTCTTGTCGTAGAGATAGTATATGACCGTACTTGTACTCTGCACGCCTCCTGCAGTTACCCATGTTACCACGTTACAGACAAATAAGTAGTGATGCTGAGAATGTGGCAGTCTCTTCAGAAGCGCTCCGTGCCGAGCCCACATAAAGCCCGCCTGCAATGTAGCTGGAGGCTGAAAAGGTGCGCCAGCGCTCATGATGCACACATGCAAGTTCATCATGTCTGGCTCATCGCCGTGCATTGCTCTGACCTTAACTTGGGCATACTCGCCAGCCACCTGAAACAAGTGTACCACAGTTTGCCACAAAGGTGCTGCTGTAGGACTAGCAAGTAATCTACCAAGTTAGAGTTTCTGGGAAGACTTAGCCCGTGTGCTTGCTAGAGCACACAGGCCAAGTCCGCAAGACAATGCACATTTCTAGTGACTGGTTCTAACAGAGATTATTGATCCTGGTCTGCTTGACCAGGATTGTGATCCTCATTCTCGAGCATCGCATATCACTGCAGAACTTGTAGAATCCATGATGCAGAGCTCGAACCGACTTTCCTTGCAGGTAGCCCTCGTGCACGCCACGGCAGCGGCGTCAGATGGGTGCCTTGCCAGTGGGCATGCAACCTCGGCTCCATCATCATTGGCACCAATCTCGTCCGGTGCCGAGGTGGCACAGGCGCTCGGCAAAGGGCCCCACCATGACATGGTGAACATATGTGATGACTCGTCAAGCACGTCCACGGCCTCACCTATGCTGCTGGCGTGCAGCTTGTGTACGATTGATTGGCGGTGATGTCGGCAAGGTACGAATGAGCCCAAGCTGCACGAATAATCGAGTTGAGACTGCATGGGGAGACGACAGACTCAGTCAATCCCAATCCCCTTTCTTTAATTCACTTAACATGCCTTGGCAACATTCGATGGAATGCTTGGCTCTGGGCGTCCTGCTTGTGAGCTTCGGCCAAGCAGCGGACCTCATACCACCGGTGGTGATGCAGAAGCATGCTGCCTCCCTATTCCTCGCACGGCCCTCGCCCATGAAGTACACAGTGACCCACGAGGGCCTGCTGCGCTCCACTTGCAAGCACTTGGCAGTATCGGCAGCTAACTGTAGCGCCTTGGTGGAGCGAAACCATACAACTGCTGACAATACCCAGGCACAAGCCGACCATGAGGCCCCACCGCACCTCGGAATTGGGCAACCTCATCCAAATTTGGCAGGCTGCGACTTTTGTGTTCGTGTGAGCTGGCTTACATGCACATGTGGATGTGGATGAGGCAGTGAGGCGAATAAGAAGTGCTTACTAAAACGCTTCGGCATCTGCTGCATTTGTAAACCAGTGCTTCAGTGGCCTTTTAAGGCCGCCTTTTCAAGCACACTGCTGTGAAGCTTCACCTGCATTGTGCTACATACGCATCCTGTGACCCACTACAACCTCAGCTTCCACTCTAGCAGACAACTGGTATGAATTAATTTTGTTTTCAAAAGCGCTCGCCAGCGAGCACGCGCGCGGCATCGATAGCGAAATAAGTGAGAATGATGTTGGCGCCTGCGCTCTTGATGCAGACCAACGACTCCATCATATCGGCCTCCTCATTGATTGCACCGTGCATTGCGCCAAACTTGATCTTTGCATATTCACCAGACACCTGCAAAATGTTTGTCAACGCTTTTGTCAGGGTGTAACAAAGGACCTAGGGGATACCTTTCAGACCACCAGAGGCAAAAGTAGCCACTTTGCCAAGCACAAAATTCCACAAACCAATATTGTGTGGGCTATACTTCCTATGAGGGCTCAGATGGCAATAGATGTTGTTGCTAATTGCAGGACAATGAAGACTGCAATAGCAGTGTGCTTGTGCAGCTGTAGGATTACCCTCAAGTTGTGATGGTACACTTTCAGCTAGCGTGCACTGAAGAACCTTGGACATGAGCATCTGAGGACTTCGGCATTTGACTAATCTCACCTGGTACGCAGCGACCGGCAGCGAGGTATTGTCGCGCAGCAGTCGAATCACATGGTGATAATGGCCTGCTGGCTTCACCTGCGGGCATGGAGGGTGCGGGTGCAACATCGGGTAGCACAGCAGACGTCAAGGGTTCGCTTGTTCTAGAATAGCTGACCCGTTGGACTATTACTTTTTGAGTTCTGCGTCGGCCACTTAAGACTGCAACAATATGTGTTGGCCCCTTGCTCCAACATCAGGAGGCGGATAGACATTCATCCATACTGTGTAATTGACAGCCAAAAGGACCCAAGTCTGATGAGCGACAGAACGGCATTTACCATGACAATGTCTGCGCCCTCGGCCTCGTCGCATTCAAGCTCTGTCAGCGCCTCGGTGAAGCGTTTGGGGTCCATCTGGTAGCTGCAGGTCGAGAGCAAAGTGTGGCGCTGCCAATCAGAGATGACAAGTTTGCTTGCAACCTGCAGGGCTTGGGCAACTTGCACAAATTTAGTGAGCATAGTGAGCATGGCTTTCCTACGCAGTCCACCGCGAGGCCCGAAGATAGACCACTATTGCCCATATTCAAGGCAGACTTGTCATGTACAGTGGGTAGTGTGACGAGTGTGTACGTTTTCTTGTCACCAGACTTGGGGTTGGAATCGAGGGCTTCGCGGAAGGGCCCATATAGCGCGCTTGCAAACCTGGAAATAGCAGCAGGCGAGGCACCACTGAATATCTATCCTACTTATACAAACAATATTGGCTTTTATTCCAGCCTCGACACAAGGCGTTGTGTCCATCAATATCACACAGCTGCTGTATTCAGGAAATGTCCGTGCCTGGAAGGAGCTACTTTGAGAGACGAACCATTGAGCTGTCAACGACAGCTATCCATCATCAACTATCAGCCACCAACCTTGTCACCATCATTGAAGAGGTCAATTACTTGTCCATGTCAGAACCCACACCGATGAGATTTGCTGGCTGGTTCTTACTTCGCAGTATATGCCATAATGGAAACTTCGGTGAAGCCCTCCATGTCAAGAGCCTCCCGGATGGCTCCAACGCGGCCGTCCATCATGTCGCTTGGCGCCACACAGTCCGCGCCCGCCTTTGCCTGCGCTCGCCTCCAGCCGCCCCAATCAGCTCATTTCATGACTTGCGATGACTCTCAAGTCAGACCTAGATTAGCAATCCCCAAGTCCTAATTGCTACGTAGGTGTCCAAGAAGCTGCAAAAAACTCACAGAAAAGCAGGTGCAGTCAGACAACTGTGTCAGCCATGTGCCAGCACAAGTGCTGGCCCACTGACTCACAACTCGTCAATTGCAGAACCCTGGGCCACATAAACCTCACCTGGCAGACCGCCTGCTTGCAGAGCTGGTGCACCGTCTCATCGTTCATGATGACGCCTGCAGGTAAAGCAACCGGCAGACCAGGCCTGGATCAGAGTAAGGTCCACTTTTGCATGTACATTGAGGAGCAGGAGCCACCAAGGGGAGCTTCAGGAGAATATGCTATCCAATCCTAGTATGAAAGGAAAAACTTGGCAGTTTGTGCAGGTGCTCGTCCTGACTGCAGTTGCCAAGCTTGCAGGGCTTCCGGTTGCCACTTCGAAGACCACCGCAGGTATGAGGGTTAAGAGTAGCTAACCGTCCTCGCGCACAATGCCGTCGTGACCGTCAGAGTTGTAGGGGTCCAGGGCAACGTCTGTGTAGATCATCTGCAAAACAAGAAGGATGGCAAGCTCTTTGTTACTTGCACGTCATTCGTCACTTTGCTCACACTTTGCCATGCGTGTACCAAACATACTGCACAACAGCTGCTTCCTGTTGACTTGACCATCCTTGGGAGATGGCAAACTGCGAGTCTCACCAAGTCAGGAAACCGATCCTTGAGCAAACGGATGGACCGTGGGACGATGCCATCTGGGTTGAAAGCTTCGTCGCCTGTCGGGCTCTGCGCAGCATCCATCAGCGGTCTTTAGCAGGCCAACCTATGATATTGGATCATGTCAGCTGGGACATAACAGCCATCACAGGCCCCAAGAGCTTTTTTTGCAGCGGGAGCTCGTCTGCACCTTCAGGGCGTCGGGGACCTTTGGGAAGAGTACAACACTGTTCACACCCACATCGCGCGCCTTGTAAACCTGCAACCCACAGCCAAAATTAGCAGAGCAAGTGGCAACCACAGCGCCTGCAGCAAGACACAATGATTTACTTCTGGACTTTCAAGCATCCAAGACGACCCAAAGTTAGGACATTTACTAATCATTTCAGTGCCGCTTCTGCCTAGCCCATTGGTAGGCGCAGCTGGACTAAATTGACGCGCTGTTGACCAGTTGATAGCTTGCTGTCAGCCAGGTGATAGCTTGCTTGCTGCCTCAACTGCTCATAGTATTATAGTAGAACTTCTAACCAGAGTCTGGGAACGATTTTAACCGTCCTTTGCTGGTCCCAAATGCCAGTATACTATTCTGCTTGTTCAGGAAAGGGGGGCAGCCTGGAGAGCGCAATGCAGCTGTCGCACCTCGTCAATCAGGCCGTGCCGCCAGCCGAGCCGAGAGCACCCGGGCATAGTTGTGATGGGGAGGGCCTCCTCGCCTGTATAACAGAGAGGGAGGGGGGCTACGTCAGATTGACAGCCTGCAGCTGGCCGAGGCCGCGGCTCCAATCCCACAACGCGCAGCAGCAGCCAGACGTGACGGGTATTGTAGCCTACAGTTAAGTACTTCTGAAAAGTAGATTACTTAAGTGGTAAGCATTAACTAGTAGTGATACTATATAATTGGTGCCAACGAGGAGCAAATGCAGGTCCAGATGGGGTGCGCAACATGAGCCCAAGTACAAGGAACATTGTGCGCTCGCAATGGCGGCGGCGCTTACCCTCGTGGATGAACAGGGGAAGGATGAAGTTGGCGGGCCGCAGGATCGTCTCCTCCAGCGCCGCGCGCAGGTGCGCGGACCTCCGGTTGCGCCGCGGGCGGGACAAGAGGTCCTGCGGCAGCAGCACGAGGACGCAGCTCAGTCACAGCAGTGGGGACCGGAAAAACCAACATCCGTTGGAATTGAACCTGGATGTCAATTGTGATGGTGGATGGCACCGCACCAGCGGCTCGACGCGCGGCGTGCCGGGGGGCCCGCGCGGCCGCGGCCGCGCCGGCA
>WELB01000444.1:0-16796 GCA_009602725.1 Spirogloea muscicola
GCCGCCCGGCCGCCCGCTGCCGCCGCAAGCCACCCTCGCCGCCGGCGCGCTAGCGCGCTCCCTGGCCGCCGCCGCCGTCTGCCCCATCACCGTCGTCAAGACGCGCATGGAGGTGCGGGCGCGCTTCCCCGTGGCACCCTTTGCGGCGGCTTTGGTCGACGCAGTGCTCCCGGCCACTGGCCTCCGCTCCTTGACCCCGAGTGCTTGCAGCGGGACGCGCGTGCAGTACTCGGCGGTGACGGGGCGCGTGTACAGCAGCACGCTCGACGCCCTCCGCTCCATCGCCAGGACCGAGGGCCTGCATGGTACTCGGCGGGCTTGAGCGGCTAGGGGAGGCCTCGTCAGCACTGCGATGCAGCTCGCGCAACGTCGCCGCCAGCCGCCACGGGGCTCTTGGCTGCGGGGCTGACGGGCTGAGCGGGTCGTGGTGGGCCAGGCCTGTTCCGAGGCCTCGGGGTGACCATCGCCAGGGACGCGCCCTACTCGGGCCTCTACCTCCTCATGTATGACAACCTGCGCTGCTTTCTCCGCAGTGAGACTGCACTTTCTGCCATGCAAGCGGCCGCGCCTCCTGCATGCCACTGCTACTCGCTGTAGCTTTGTGAATATGTCGACGATCAATCGGCTGCCGCCCATGACGGCCAGAATTACGGTGGCCCCCTTGGGTGGGGGGACCTGCCGCTAGCCTAGACTAGCGGCTCTCCTCAGCACAACTCTTGCGCTGACGCCACAGATGAGCTGAAGCAGAACACCCCGCAGACGACAATCAACTTTGTGGCAGGTATGCAGACTGCAGAAGCTCCTGCTAGCCCCAGGGCATGCATGTGTACTGTCATGAACAACGTGTGGTGCTGAGAGCAGTAGTATGTATGGGATCGAGGATTTGGTACCACACAGCGGTGCTGCTGAACATGGCTCCTTGAAGAAGAGTAACCTCTATCTTCCTTTTAGTGTCCAGTCCGTCTTTCCATCACTGTCATTGAAGTCGTGCATCCGCATGATGGTCACCTGTGTTTGGCAATTCCTGCAGGGGCTGTTGCAGGCGGATCAGCCACTTTGTTGACACACCCCCCAGACGTGGTGACCACAAAGCACCAACTCCACCTGCCCAGATGTCATGTCGAGCTTGCATTCCTATATCTCATTAACAATCTGACACCACTGAAAGCATTGCAGGTCCGAACGAGGCTTCAACTTCAAGGCCCAGGTTTGACAGCCTGGGAAGTGGCGCGTTCTGTTTGGCAAGTAAGCATCAGACCTGCAAATGCTCTGCATGAGATGGGCTTCATCTGCATGAAGTGATCCACCGAGTGCACTTAAGGAGTTGATCTTGCTTCGCTGCATGATGGCAAGCAAAATCGAGTTGGCAGGTGCGCACGGGCATGATTTTGTTGTCATCTGTTGCTTAATACAGGAACATGGTGTCAGGGGATTCTTTAAAGGCGTCACACCTAGGGTGGCCAAGCGAGCACTGCAGCAAGCACTGTCGTGGTATGCCCCCCCCCTGTTCATCTCTAACTCGGAACTCTGATGCTGTGCTTTGGACTACTGGTGCCTTGTGCTTGTCTGCGAGCACATGTTTGGAGATGAGCACCTTGATGCGTGTGCAAGAGGTCCAACTTAGAGTTCTCAACAGTGGGTCAACGGGACCACCTCTGTGCTGTGAGAATCTGTGCTGCGTGCCGACAGGTTCTACTCAATTTGCTAGATTGTGATGCACCGTCGATGTGCTAAGCGATGCTTTGTACTGGTCAATTGTGCAGGACTTTATTTGAGGAGATCACAAGACGGGTTTCCGGGCGCAACATTTGGGGCCTGCAGAAATAGACGATACGCAAATAGCACAGGTGAATGAAAATGAGCATGAAAGAGCAACGTGACTTACAGGCTTCCTTGCACGCATATCGTGTGTAATGCCATCGAGGCTTAATTCCTTTGACATGGTTCATATCTTTTGCATATTAGATTGTGAGATTCAGACTTGTTACAAAACTAGTTCTCTGCCTCGAAGGTTGCGGATCTGGAGTAGGGCGCAGCAACAAGTGCTTGACAGCCTTACACACTGCTACTCCTAGACTAAAAGCTTTGGTTAACTGCTCCTGTAGGCTTGTTATGTACTGCTCTTTGCGTATTTGGTGTCTGACTTAGACATGTACATAACGACACTCTAGCAGGGATCCCACAAAGATGTCATTGAACCCGTTGCTTTCATTGCTTCATACGTTCTGAGAAGCCATTGCTTCATCTGTCTTGAGAAGCCATTGCTTCATCTGTCTTGAGAAGCCATTGCTTCCATGGCTTCATCTGTCTTGAACATGGCATGTCAGGACAGACAATTTTACCACTTTACATGTTTCACAAAACAGACTTCTATCTTCGAGTATCTAAGTGGTGATGCAATGTGCATCGCTGGTGGTGAGAGGCGCAGTGGCTGAATCATGCTGCAAAGCATGAGGCCTTGCATGACAATTTTAACAAGCCTCCAGGTCCCGGCATGGAGGGGGCTTTGGTTCCATTACAAGGGTCTTCTGGCCCCCAATTGGACTACTTCTTACTCTCTTTGTTTGAGGGCCCTCCTGCACACTCCAATTGTACTGGTATTTCAGCAATCTACGAGCAAGGACTGATCTAACAGTTGCATCATTAAGTGCTCGTTTCATCAACTTCACACACATGAACTTCAATGTGTAGCACAGTCAGCACAACTGCTGACTGTGACACTATCAGTAACTTCAAAACCTCTCACCTTTGGCTCTTCTCCTCGTTCGAGCGCCTTCACAATCTCCACAGCAGACTCTGGTGTCAAATCTTCCTGCACAGTGACACGATGGTCCAATGATGGTTGAGAGAGGCCATCTCTTGGACCAGTGCTAAACTGAAGTCCCTCAAGCCCTTGACTCCTGCACTGCTTAACAAAGGAGACAAACACGCAGAACGATCTGACACGCTTGTTGGATAACCTACATAGTAATGATAAGTGAAGCCATCAGAGCCTTTGGTGTAGTCTGCAATCGCTATCATGGGAGCATTTACGCAGGAGCCCTGCATGATTAAGCAGGTCCAACACAGTAAGAACAAACACATCCATCCTGTCCTCAAGAAGCCGAACAGGCATTCTACTACTCATGCAGCAAAAGAAGACCTCCTCCACGTTTTTGGCGGCTGCAGTTACATAAGTGTGCAAACCACATCACTGTGTACATCCAAATTATTGTGTCCATTTGCTTTCAATGTTTCAATACCAGTCTCAAACACATAAAGCATGACGGCAACACCAAAACAGAAAATTTTGAGAGCTTGCTGAGCTACCCGTCAAACACAGTGGACGCAGTGCATTTTGCTGAGCATCACAACCAACAGATGGGAAGCTACAGGGTCACTAGCTGCCCACCATGCACTCCATTTCTCCCACGGTGAAGAGCCCATTGGGCGTCAGCTCTGCAATTAGACCCGCTGCAGTAAGACCAGGGTGATCAAGACAACTAGCCAGCCTGAACAATCAACAAGAGCCAAGTCTGTGCCAGTGACTCAGCTCATGCACAACAACCAGGCGCAGATACACCACGGATCAAGCTATCCAGTCTTTGATGCCTAAGAGTTGCAGTTGCAGAGCAGCACCGTTGCGCTTCACGCCAAGGTGCTTGAGGAGGGCGGTTTCAATGTCACGGGAGCCGCAAAGCATGCAAGGCGTGGTTCCACAGACCAGGAGGTGGTACTTCCCCACCTACTCACACCACGTCGCAGTGGATGCTTTCAGCAGAACATCGGCCTCAGCCTGCTGAGCAGAGGGACCCCCATGGCAAGACTGATCGCACGCGTTCTGCGAAATGGTGACAGCTGGCCAATCTGCATACGCGGAGCTGCTACGCCACGAGCGAGCCCTCACCGGCTGGCGGTTGAACATCGTGTAGAAAGTGGCCACCTCATAGACGCGAATTTCTGCCATGCCGAGAACCTGAGCCACCTGCACAATTACAGTCCCGTGACGTTAGCAGCAGCAGGCATCCCGGGCCTGGGCACGTATCTCTTGCCATTTTTCCTTAAGCCTGAGACTCTCGGAACTGAACCACAACCACGGCCTGGCCAGCTACTGGGTCAACGGGACATGTGCATGGGCTCTGACCTTGTTCATGGCCGACACTGGGAGCCAGCCTCCATGCTGCTGCTGCGCCAAGTCCAGGAGCGGGATGACGGCGGACTGCTTGTAGTTGCCCGGATAGTGGGAAAGGATGTCCTTGATCTATGGATCGCAGGCACAATGGCGCAGCATGTGAGGCGCTTTGGTGTGCTGAGCTTTGGGCGGGCAAGCTCCCAGAGCTCCAAGACCACGGCCTCACACACTGCCGGTCTCGGCAGACGACCCTTTCTCAACGTTGACAATGGACGCGGGCGCTAATGCTGATGCGAAGGAGGTCCCAAGAGCAGCTTCTTCCTTGTGGCGCGCTGAGCCAGTATACCAGTGCGGACCAAGAAGGCGGCTGCATTGACAGACGGTGAGGAGTACCCCCCGACCACGAGCGACAGCCTGGAGAACAGCGGCAAGCGAGAGGTGGGACCTTGGCATGGTTCTCCTCGTTGAACTCGAAGGGCGTCGCCAAGGTGTTGTCGGGCGTGTCGCGGTGCTGCGCAGCGGGCGAGCCGGCCAGCAAACGGCAGCAGCGTGAGGAAGCGGGCCACGGAGGGCCCGGCCTGCAGCGCGCAGCCACGAGGCAGAGCGACGGCGCTGGCGTGCGCGGCGCAGATCGAGGGCCGGGGGGCTTACGAAGTTGAGGGCGGTGGAGAAGCGGGCGGCGGCGGTGGTGGCGACCGCAGCCGGGCCGGGGCCGGGCGCACCGCGCCGGGGCAGCGACCGCGCCGCATGGCGGCCGGCGGCGGGGGGCCGGCGGCGGCTCTCGTGGCTCCGGCGGTGTGGCTGCTGGAACCGTGGCGGGCTAGCGAGACGGTCTTCGCCAGCCCCCGTAGAGAGAGAAATAAGAATTAGAAGACGAAGAATGCCTTACAAGAATGCCCCCTTTGCCCATCACCAAGGACGCTCATGGACGCCATCACCGAGGCACCCTGAAC
Source organism: Spirogloea muscicola (assembly GCA_009602725.1). Taxonomy (NCBI): domain Eukaryota; kingdom Viridiplantae; phylum Streptophyta; class Zygnematophyceae; order Spirogloeales; family Spirogloeaceae; genus Spirogloea; species Spirogloea muscicola. Next base: position 5,065 of record WELB01000444.1, read on the forward strand.
ATCGTGGGTGTACACTCTGAAGAGCGCCTTCTTCTCAGTAGCGCAATACAACCTGAGGAAGCGCGGCCAGATTGACTGGTGGCTGGGAAAGGCCAGCCCAAAGGAATGGACAAGGTCTGAACAACCTGGCGGAGGTCCACGAACCTTGGTCGATGTGGTTGTCACGGAGGCGTACAAGAGTCCAGCATCGACCCACATTGCTGGCCACGCAGTGGGAATCGCAGAGGAGAGAAAGCTGCAGCACTACTCTGACTACCCCCGCAGCGATCACCTCCTACCAGCCGCAGTTGACACCTTCGGCTGCACTTTGACTACTTTGACTACTTTGACATATAGCAAGTCCAGGATATGCACGACGACGACGACGACGAGAACTTGCTTCCAGCCAAGATGGGCATGCAAGCACCCGATTTGTCGTTTTGCGATGTCGTGTGTCAGCCTGTTTGCGGCGAGCTCAAAGTCGTGCTTTGCACCAGAAAGCTGGTCGAGCCTTAGCTGGTGGCACAAGGGCTTGTTAAATTCCGATTAATAGTCGGGCAACCTCTCTGTGCTAACTCGTGGTTACTGAGCGGGTCAGCTTAGCAGCAGGTGATGTACATCTGTCAATGTGCTTGCCTCTGTGCTTGGCCACTCACGCCCTCCTACCCAATACACACTCAATACATCTGGAAGAGCTCCCTTCTTCTAGCAGCCAGGCGCTCCAGCTTAGAAAAGAAAAACGAGAAGGCGCGCATGCGCATGAAATGGAAGGATGGCCAATTCAAGCCAATACATTGTTCAGGCAACACTTAGTGCAAGAATGGGGCTACATGAAGCGAAGCCCTATGCTAAGGTTGCCACATTGATGGAATGTGACATGAGCACCCTCGGTTGAGCACATACAAGTTCGACAAGCTACATTTGTGGAGCCAGAGCGCCGCCAGGGAAGCCGATGGCCTGACTTCGAGCGCCCAGCACGCTGATGAATAGCCAGAGCTTGCAACCGCTGCAAAGTAAGCGAGAGCCGCATTCTGTAACATGCAACTATTGCCTGCAGAATGCTACTGTGCCTCAAGCTGCCCCCTCCCCCCTGACTGCGACGAAGCGCGTCAATCAGTCGGGCCACATGCTGGATGAGGGAGGACCAATTCATTCCGTAGCCACCGCAAATAACCATAGCCCATGGATAGAGTGGTCTCCTCGGTACTGGTCATTGTAATTCCTCTTCGTTATGCACTCCGCGATGGATGTTGCCCAGCCAGGCACAATTGACGTGGGTGCTCCCACAAGGTGGGATTGTCATCAGCCCAGCACGACCTAGTGACTCCCCTTCCTCCACCACCTCCAGTCGCTTCACCCTGAGGGGTCTGGCTGCTTTAGCACCCGCCAGAGAGAAGGCGCGCGCTGCCCATGAAATTAAAGGGAGAAAATTTCAAGCCAACACATTGTCCAGGCAGAATCTTAAGCAAACAAGGCTACACAAAGTGGAGCAGTATGCTAAGGTGTCTATGGCGACAGTGTGACGTCGGTACCCACGGGTGAGCACATACGAATCCGATAAGCTAACTTGGGGAGCCTTAGCGCCGGCAGGGAAGCGGGTGGCCTGACTTAGAGCGCGCCCTGCACGCTGATGAATAGCCAGAGCTTGCGAGCGCTGCAAAAAAAGCGAAAGGCGCATTCTATGACATGCAACGAGTGCCTGCGGAATGCAAGTGTGGCCCAAGCTTGCCTCCCCGACTGCGACGACGAGCGTCAACCAGTCGGCCCGGATGCTGATTCAGGGAGGACCAAATCATGCCATAGCCACCGTAGATACCCACAGCGCACGGATAAAAGTGGTCTCTTTGGGGGTGGTCCTCGTAGTGCCTCTCCTTTTCGAGCTCCGCGCTGGACGTTGCCCAGCCAGACGTGGTTGACATGGGTGCGCCAGCCTTGTATGCGCCGATGTTACCACCTCCAGGAGCAGACGAGGCCCACCACACCCGGGGTTGGCGACCACGTCCAGACGCCGCATGATGGCTTGTGGAGATCGGCATGATGCCGAACACCTCCATCGCCGGATGATACTCCGTCTCGCGAACAATTTCAGACATAGTATCTCTGAGTAAGTTGTGGAAGGCAATGCGCTCACCCCCCTCAACACACCTCGGCATGTGCGCAGCTAGAGCGAGCTTATCATCGGCAGCATGGCCACACTCGCACTGGCGGATGCCAGCCAAGCAAATGGGGGGAGGCCGAGGTGGTGATGTAACGCTGTACGAAACAGGTTGTCCGACAGCCGAAGGGACTCGGATGACGGCAGAGCAGTTAAGCACTCGGACACGCCCGGGGAGCTGATGGAAAGGAACCGGGTGAGGCCACGTCCATCGTCCTTGAGCAGTCTCTTCATTTCAGAGGCGGCCTGCGCATCTGCCGCGTCAGTGTAATGGGCCTGTGCTTTCCTGTCGGAACCCATGCCGCGATAAGTGCATGACCCTCTGCAAGTGTAGGTAAGGAGCACGAGAGGTCACGTAGTGCGGCGGTTAGAGAACGCTGGAAGGGCAGATTCCCTGTCGCAACTCCCGCCAGCGGCCATCCTCCAGTGGACTCTTCCTAACAGCAAAGGCGGCCTTGGGTGCCGTCCACTGGCTCGCCTGTCCCGAGCGGCTCATCTGGGGTGCTGGGCCCAAGTGGCCACCACCATCTCAAGTCGCTTCAGGCTGTTTTAGCACCCGCCATAGCAGGAATTGCGACAGGGAACCTGTCTTCCAGCTTTCTCTGACCGCAGCACCATGTGACTTCTCGTACTCCTTACCTACACTAGCAGAGAGTCATGCAGATATTTTGGCATGGCACGCTGTTCCGACAGGAAAGCACAGGCCCACTACACTCAGGCTTTGGATGCGCAGGCCGTCTCTGAACTTAAGGGACTGCTCAAGGACGATGGACGTGGCCTCACCCGGTTCCTTTCAATCAGCTCCTCGGGCGCGTCCGAGTGGTTAAATGACTGCCGCTATACGAGTCCCTCCGGCTCTCAGACAACCTGTTTCGTACAGCCCTACATCACCACCTCGGCCTCCCCCTTGCTTGGCTAGCATCCGCCAGTGCGAGTGCGGCCATACTGCCGATGATAAGCTCGCTCTAGCTGCGCACATGCTGAGGTGTGTTGGGGGGGTGAGCGCAATGCCTCCCACGACTTACTCAGAGATACCATGTCTGGAATTGTGTGCAAGGCGGGGTTTCATCCGGCGATGGAGGTGTCCGGCATCATGCCGATCTCCACGGCAAGCCACACGTGCGGCGTCTGGACGTGGTCGCCAACCCCCGGTGCGGTGGGCCTCGTCTGCTCCTCGGCGGCCACAACTGTGCCGCGGCGGCGGCGGCGGAGCTGGACGCCGTTGCAGTGGGTGAAGTATTCAGATGTGCTTGCTGTTGTGTGGCCCTTACGTTGTTTCGGTGCGCAAGCCCCCTCGCCATCCTGAACCCCAAGCCCACCCCCTCCATTCCTCCAGGTCAACAAGGCCCCAGTCGGCACTGCCGGCCCTCTTTCCCCCCCCCTCCATTCCTCCTGCCACTGCTGGTGCCTCACTCCTCTAGCAGCCGGCCCTCCCTTTCCCCTCCGCCATCCCTCATCCTGCCACTGCTGCCAGGCCAGGTCGACAAGACCCTCATCGGCACTTCCGGCCATCCTTCCCCACCCCCCCATCCCTCCTGCTATGGATGCTGCCTCACTCCTCCTCTAGCAGCTCCAGCAGGACAGGATGTCAAGGCCCCAATCGTGGCACTTCCAGCCCTCTTCNCGTTCATGCGTTGGGAGATCTTGTAGTGGTGGAAGCCCTTGTTAGTGCAGCAAAGGGGGCACGTGAGATGGAGCACAGGTGGCAGTCACTTGTGCTTGCACTGATTACTGAGCGCTGACTCGTTGCTGTAACCCGTCTTGACCTCAACATCCCAATCCTGTGATCCATCAGAATTACTTTATATGAGAAAGAAATGAAGTGAGGCTACTGCGCGGACAGTATACTTACAAGCTCCTATCTGCTGTTGCAAGTGCGGAGAGAAGACCATACATAGAGCCTCACCGTGCAGGACCTGTTGCCCATCTTGCAAGTGCTTTCTGAGGCAGCTAGCCTCGCATTCATATCATTATTGTGATGTCTTAATTGTACATGCCTTGCTGGTCAGAATGCAAGCAGTTGCGCAGCTCGTGGTGGGATCTACAACAACTAACGCACTATGGCTTTCCAAATGATTGGACAAGCTTAGAGCCACCATCCTGTGACTTGCAGACTGCCAACCAGAGTCGGATGCTTGGGGCAGTGAGGAAACTGACCTGCGCGACAAGGTCGATCGGCCACCGATACGAGTTCTTGCAGTAGCCCATGAGGTCCTCTCGGACCGGAGCAACCGACGGATTCCCCTTCCAGTGAGCCCTGGGAATTCTGTCTTGCCAGGCCGTTTCCCGTGCGCCTCCCTGAATGTCGGCCTTGGCGATATCCCACGGGTCAATGTTGGTCTCTGGCCTGCCAAGGACATGAAAGAACATGACACACATACCTTCAGCAGCCTCTTCACCACATTGAGGCCGCCGCAACTTAAGGCACAAACAACTATTCTGGCTAACACTACACACTATGATCAGCAGTAATGATGGTACACGTCCCTGTATCGCCTCATTGATTCTTAGGCACGCTCATATGGCTTCCAGAGATCATGGAGAAATTAGCTGTCAACTGGTTACTTCAAGTGCGTGAATTTTGTGTGCTTGCTTGTATTGTGGTAGTAAAAACTGCACACGTTGGTTTATATCTTAGTATGTTGAAGATAGTAGAGCTAACCAGCCCCAGAAGCTCCAATCTGGCCAGGGGACATCGTAGTGCTCTTCGTTGCTGCAGTATCGGAAGAGGAGCGGCAGCGGCTGCAGCTCCTCCTCTGCCGGCTCTTCGCCATTGCCAGTAATGAGGCCATCCTTCAGCTCCGCGGCGCTGCTTTTAGCAATATGTGGCAGGTCCATGCAGTCAAACATGATGTCAACATCGGGTACGTCGCGGGGGTACATGCGGAGCAGCAGCGCGATCCCCCACAGTGTGAATAGGCCCCGGCTCTGCGTGCACTGAGATCACCATTTGCACAGCACGCAGAAGCACGTCAGGAAACGAGACCCCTATTCGAAGCTTTTCTCTGCATTGCTGTAACAGTGAGCCTATGTCGGACCAAAGCGGCAGTATGTATCTGTACTAGGCGGCTTTGTCCAGCAGTCGCCCTCAGCGGACGGTGTGCACAAAGCCTGTGCGTCATGGTAACGGTCACGGGTCTGAGTTTAAGGCTGGGGCTTCGCAAGAACGTGTTGGCAATCCAGGCGAGGAAAGGGAGAGGGGATGTGGCAGGTGATGCAACAAACAGCGGCGATTGCTTGCCACGGCTGCCAGACGGCCAATGCGGGGGCGAACCTCCGCACCTTGTAATAGTGTTCGACATAGAGCTTCCCGGACACGATGACGACGCGGAACGCCGCCCACGACTGCGCAGCGTCGACATCCGCCCTGGAGATGCCGCTGCGGCCGCCCCCAGATGCGTTCCACGGGGCCAGGTCCTCCCGGATCTGGCTGAACCAAGCCGGGCAGGCCGGAGAACCCACTACGTCGCCTTCGCCGTCGCCGTCGCCGTCGCCGTCGCCGCCGCCGCCGCCGTCGCCGTCGCTGTCGCCGCTGCCGTCGCCGTGCGGGAGGGACTTCGGCAGACATCAGCTGCCCCCGTGACAGCCATCTACCTCCTGTTGCCAATTCCCTCCGCTCTTGTGCTGGCGCAGGTCCGGTGGCTCCAGAAGCTGGCGGAGCTGGCCGGCCTGCCTGAGGTCCCGCCCCTCAGCGCGGCGGCGCAGGCGCTGCTGGAGGACACTGTGAGCGGCTTCAGCGTGGCGGACGCGCTGGCCGTCAAGGCCATCGAGCGCACGACCAATCACGACGTCAAAGCCATTGAGTACTTTCTGAAGGACCGCCTCAGCTCCAGCGAAGAGCTCAGCAAGGTCTGCTTGGAAAACCAAACCCCAAACCCTGGACCTCAGAACCTTCACCCAGAGATGACATCCTTTTGCACAGTGACTACTCCTGTGACATGCAGTGAGCCGGATTGTTACCCTCAACCTGCAGCATTCATGAGCGATCCTTGATGCTGGATCAGGCCATGATGGACTCAGGTTCTGGAATTTGTGCACTTTGCCTGCACGTCCGAGGACATCAACAACCTGGCGCACGGCCTGATGCTGAAGGAGGCTCTTTCCTTGGAGGTCTTGCCTGCGATGGACCGGATAATTGACGCGCTGCAGAAGCTCGCGCATGACTTGGCCGACAAGGCAATGCTGTCTCGTACACACGGGCAGGTGAGCCTGCCAACCTGCGCCACAGCGGTCAAGAAGCCCACGAGACTCGGTGATTGCCGGGACGGCTAAGTGGAATGTCCAAGTCGCAGCTGACCTGAATCTTGCCTGCCCTTGCGTCAGACAGCCTCTCCGACCACCGTCGGCAAGGAGATGGCCAATTTCTGCTATCGGCTCCGAAGGCAGCGCCATCAGCTGGCGCAGGTGGAGGTGCTGGGCAAGATGGCCGGCGCGGTGGGCAACTACAATGCTCACCTAGCCGCCTATCCCGACATTGCATGGAGCAACGTTGCAAAGGACTTTGTGTGGTCCCTTGGCCTCTCCTTCAACCCGTACACCACGCAGGTGCTCATCGCCACAGCTGGTCAACGTCAATGTGGACTTGAAAACGTATGCGTCAATGGTCAAAGTGTGGGCTGATGTGGATGGTTATTAGACTTTGTTGACATGTTCTGGTGCCAACCGGACTGCAGATTGAGCCGCACGACTATATGGCGGAGGTCTTTGACTGCATCACCCGCTTCAACAACATTCTCTTGGGGTTTGACAGGGACATATGGGGCTACATCTCCTTGGGGTATTTTAGGCAGGTTGGCACATGTACCTCCTTATCAAGCCTTGAGCAGTGTGTCGCCACTGCGTTGGCATTTTCTTTAACATTGGCTTTAGCAAGAGTTGTCGTGTCCGTGTCCTGCTGACTCCCTTGACGATTGGCGGTGCATTGCTGCAGCGTACAGTGGCAGGTGAGGTTGGTTCATCCACCATGCCCCACAAAGTTAACCCCATTGACTTTGAGAACAGCGAGGGCAACCTGGGCTTGGCTAACACCTTACTAGGGCACTTAGCTGCCAAGCTCCCGATCTCACGCTGGCAGGTTATTGCTTCCACAACCAGACACACTTCTGAAGATCTTTGACGCCAATATTGCAGTCGTGTTTTCAGGAAAAGATGAACAGAAGAAGCCACTCATGCCTGTCATGATTGGATACTTGGCCTTGTCACTGTCATGACTCGGGGAAGGTGGAGGCTGCTAGCCTGTTCAGTCCACTCCTCGTTTCATGCTAATTGTTTACTGTTGCAAAACCTTTGCTTGCAGCGCGACCTCACTGATTCCACAGTTCTGCGTAATATGGGAGGAGCTATTGGCTACTCTTTGCTGGCGTACAGCTCAACTATGAAAGGCTTGACCAAATTACAGCTCGACAGTGATCGCCTCTCACTGGACCTCTCCACTTCCTGGGAGGTCTTAGCTGAGCCGATTCAGACAGTAAGTGGTGCCGGTGTGTATTGCATACACCATTTCATGCACTCTTGAAGACAACCACTTTCCATTTCGCGTGTTTGCTCGTTCAGGCAACCAGAAGATAAGCATGGCAACAATATGGTTTCAGGTCATGCGGCGACATGGGGTAGAGCAACCGTATGAGAAGCTGAAGGACTTCACCCGCGGACGCCCTGTCACCAAGGAGAGTTTGCGAAGCTTTGTTGACTCATTAGATATACCAGCTGAAGCTAGGGACTACCTTCACTCCTTGACACCTCATACATACATTGGCGCTGCAGCAGAACTTGCCCGCTCTGTGTAGTGAGATGCATATTGCATCCTTGAATTGACAGGGTCAGCAGGTGTGTCAGTAGACGCGACCTCCTAGCCTTCGCTTTTAGCAAGGACTTGGGCTCAGTCAGTGACGCCATCGCATCGTTTGTTGACCTCATCATCGGTCAACGACTGTACTCGATTACTCGAGAAGTGAGTGTGATTGCAAAAGTCAGCATACGACCGCCGCGCCGAAACGCCTGGCACAGGAAGTCCTGGCACGCGTGTGTGCAGGCTCATGTGTGCAGGCATGGGGCCCAGAGTTGGGCGAGGCAGATGTAAAATATGGATCTGCTTTGTGGACCATAAGCGAAGGTCCTAGTCATCCGGAGAACTTCGACTGACAAGACATCACAGCTGCCAACCGCTCCTTTGCTTGACTATAATGGTGTGGTAATGGGGTGCCTTAGCGTGGGTCAAGTGTACAACAGATATCTTACATTCCCATCTTTTGAAGCTCAATTTGGGCGTGATCAAGGCATGCTGTCTTGATTCCAGATCGACGCACTGCCTTGTGACCTTGTGAGGCGTGGCGAGCCATATAGTTGCCACATGGGAAGGCTGCTCAAAGCTCTAGCGGATGATCCACCCTTCCCTCTCTTCTCCGACTTACTGTCCCCTTTCAGGACGTGGTCCTCAACCAACTCCTGAGCAGACGTGCGCAAGTCGGGTTGAACGGGAGCAGCTGCATCTCCCTTGGTTTCGCTCGGGGCACTTTTGGTGGATGCTGCACCATCAGAAACATCCATAGCAGAAGCTGCCTCGCTTGGTCGGTCTCCCATCTTGTCCACCTCGACCTTGGGGAGCTCCTGGATGGCCAGGTGCTCATCGCGACCGGACGTCTGCAGTGCTGGAAGTGGGCTGCCTGCCAGCTCGTGACGCCCCGGCCCCCCAGCCACCACCTCTTGGTGGCCATCCACTCTGGTGCGCACGTCCGAAGACCATGGAAGTGACTCAACGACTTCAGGCTCCACTAGGTGCATGTCCAAGTCTGTTGGTCCTCTGGTGTTTCCCTGTATCGATCTCCTGCCAGGGCCAGCTTCTCCGGGCCGCTCTGCAATCTCACCTTGTGTGAGGCCCAGCCTTGGATCCACAGGCGCCTCTGGCAGATGGTGATGCAAGTGAGCTTCTTGCATCTCATTGTGACTCGAGTGCTCAGTCGCTGGCTCCGGCGGATCGTCGGCATCTTTTCGCACAATACCATCTTGCAAAGAGGCTTGCTCGAGGTGCCGGCTTACGTCAGTATGACCATCAGAGGACCCTGCCCTCCGCGCAGCAGTGCTGACTTCAACAGTGCCATGTCCTGCCTCCACAGGCCCTTGGTCCCTCCTTGGCAATCCATCACCATGTAGCCCTATGTGCTGAGCAGCTTCTTGTTCTGCCTGCTCCAACTCTGATGCTACCTCTGGCAGCAACTCCATGGTCGAGCAAGTTGCTTCAAGGTCTGGGCCGATGCAAACAGCCAAGCTCTTGTCTAGTACCACCTGCTCTGTCACTGGCCTGTTTGGAGCTGTCATTTGAACGCCGACATCTACATGTCCCAGCACCATCGCTGGGTACGATGAGTCGACGCAGCGAGCAAAGCAGAACACAGAGTTCAGACCTGCACATGTTTGAGTTGCCAGAGGCCGTCAAGGAGTTTGCATTGACGTATATTGATGGATGTGGACACGACTAGGCATGCTCGAGTGACTAGCAGGCAGCAGATCAGCTGACCTTGCAATCTGTTTCCTGAAAGAGTTATCCTCTGACAATTCAATTGGGTCTGGAGCTGCATTCTTGACATACTGATCACTTGTGCACACAATCTTACTGGCAAGGTCGCGGCCATGAGGGGACAGGCGGCCTTTGTAGTCTAGCAAGGAGCTGCAGGCTTCACGCAGCTCCTTGCCAAAAGCTGATCTGGCACAAGACGGCATTGTCTTCTGGTCAACAGCTAGCTACACTTGAGTGTGGTGATAAGTTTCCATGCCTTGAGGAAGAATGTGCTGCAACGAAGTATATGATGAGATGATGCGATGATGGTTCACAGGTTATGAGGAACAAGACTTGTTGTCATCGTAAAACTCCTCCAGATTCAGAACGTCAACGTAGTCCAAGCCTGCTTTGACTGCCAGCCTGCCCCACAAGAAACATGAGGAAGGCAGACGCAGGGCATGGCTTAGAAATAGTGCACAAGCATACCTTGCCGTGCATACAGGTAAGTTAGTTGTGCTATGTACGAGCATCTCGGAAGCAAGCAGACGCACCTGATCAGCGTCGGAAAGTGGACCAGGAGGTGCTTTGTAGCTCGCAACCCTTGGGCCTCGGCATCCGCAAATTGCAGCTCGTACTGTGCGCCAAAGCTACCAAATCTGCGCACACCCGGCGGACCCACGACCAGCTCCATGAGCACTGTCTGCAGCCGTGCAGACCTCAAGTCAAATCAGCACTGTGGTACCGTACAGAGCCCTACACAAAATTCCAGACCCCATTGGAAGCAACCCCAGGCAATCTTGGTCCTCGCTGCCAGGCTGCAGATCCTGGAGGAGCCAACGAGCAGCATGCCGGCGATCGGCGTGCACAGCCACTCCTGCACCTGTCCTCCTGGAAGGTGATGGTGTACAAGTCGGACTTGATGCGGTGGTGCACGCCCGGGCCGCTGCCGCGGTGGTGGCCCCCGGCAAGCTTCAGGGCTCCTTCCAATGCCTTCTGGTACTTGACCCTGCCGAGCATGCTGACTATAAGCTTGGGGTACAGGCCTGGCGGCCCATTGATCACCTCAAGCCATTGCCGGTCGGTCTCAAGTCTGCGCTCCAGATACACCTTGCTGCTCGAACGCGAGACAATGTGGGTGGTGAGCTGACCAGATGGTGGAGGAGTCCGGGCAGGTGCCAAAGAAGAGGCCGCCGGGCTTCAGCAGCGTCGCGATGTTGCGCAGGAAGGACCGTGCAGTCTCCTCGCTCAGCCAGCAGTCCTGCCCATCCTCGCAGTCGAGCACGCCCAGTGTCAGCCCCGCCCACTGCAGTGGCCCTGGCCGACTGCGGAGGCTGGCGCTAGCATCGACCTTCGACCTCCGACCTCCGGACCTCGACCCCAGCTTCAGCACGCGGGCTGTCCACAGAGGAGTACCTCGAGGTGGCCATAGCAGCAGACGACGTCAAACGGGGCCAAGCGCAGGAGCTCCTCCGGCAGGTCCGCCTGCGCTGCAGAGCCCGTGAGTCGCCACCACAGGCCCAAGACAGCGTGTGCGCGGCAGCATGGGCAGCGCACAAAGGCCATGCCGTGATGCGCCGTCTGCGGCACCAGCAGTGGAGAGGCGTGCCGCGAGGCTGCGGCCAAAGCGGAGGCGCACCTCGGCGGGGTTGAGCTCGTAGAAGCTGGCGGGGCAGGTGCCGGGGCAGCTCTGCCAGGCCTCCCGCGCCGCCTCCAGCGCCGCCGCGGACCAGTCTGCCCGGCCAGCCGCCGGGCAGAGCGGACAGCGACAGGTGACCCGCGGGCGCCGGCAGCGCCGCGGGGCCGCCGGCGGCGGAGGGCTAAGGTTTAGGGTCAGGTTGAATGGGTAGGGGTTGAGGGCTTCTCACCGACGCCGACGTACGAGGCGGCGCCGGCGTCGGCCCAGCGCCCGGGCTCCGCGCGGCCGCCGCAGTAGACGTCGCACACCTGCCGCCGCGGCGCGCCGGCGGTCAGCGCGGGAGGCGCGGCGCAGAGCCGAGCCGGAGGGTCAGGGTTTAGGGTTTAGGGTCAGGGCGCGGGGCGCACCGCGGCGCGCGGGCGCAGGAGCTGCGCCAGCAGGACGCGGCGCGCCCAGGCCTGCAGCGC
>WELB01000445.1:2988-26593 GCA_009602725.1 Spirogloea muscicola
CGGCGGCGACTCCACCTCCTGGGCGCAGGCCGGAGCAGCAGGCCCCGCAGCAAGGTGCGGCGGCGGCTGCGGCGGCGAGCAGCGGCAAGGCTGCTCCTGGGCTTCACCGGCTCGAACTCCCCCGAGCCTCAGCCCCCAAGGCTCTTCGTGCTTCCACGTGCCACCCCCCCCTCAAGGGGTGTGAGCGGGTCGCCCCAAGGCCTGCCCTTGCGGGCGGGCCCAAGATCCTCCCTCGAACGGGCGGATCCTAGCGAGGGTATTTCTGGACGGGCGGGCCACTTGCCCGGCAAGCCAGCCCGCCACCTGGCGGGCCCACTTGTCCCAAATAGCCGGTCATGTAATGCCAACAGAGCCATGTGGCTTAACCAAACGGCTGGTTCATTACAAGGGGTGTGTGTTGGACAACCATGTCCTACACATTCAAACAGCATTCTCACATCATGCACTTGATCATTCCACACAGGAGTCAAGGGGAAGCACTCACGTTTGCCCTTGCCCTTATACTGCCCTTTGGGGGCTGGTGGAGCAGACTAGCTTGAGGAGGGGTGTTGAGCTTGTGTACGAATTCTGGATACGGTGGCCCTTCTGGCCACATTGGTAGCAAGCTCTGTCCGCCTCGGCGACAAATGCAACTGGCTTTGCTGGGCGCCGTGGCCCCACGTTGGGCTTGGCACTCGAGCTCGGCACACTACTCGACCGGCGCTTCGAAGATGAAGGGGCAGCCGGGTCGACGACGACTTCCGCCAGAGGATGCCTACGCGGGTACATCGTGAACGTAAGGCGCTCGATCAAGCGGTCCAAAGTGTAACGATCCAGCCGTTCGATTAAGCCACAAGGTGCTGTTACATGACCGCTTGCCGTTTCCCGGCAAGTGGCCCGCCAGGTGGCGGGCTGGCTGGCGGGGCAAGTGGCCCGCCCAGGTGCGAGCCCCGCCCGTCTTAAAACACCCCGCGCCAGGATCCGCCCGTTCAAGGGAGGGCATTTGGCCCGCCGCAAGGCGGGCCATGGGCCGACCCGCTCACACCCCTGGAGGGGGGTGGCACGCGGAAGCACGAAGAGCCTTGGGGCTGAGGCTCGAGGGAGTTCGGACCGGTGAAGCCCAGGATCAGCCTTGCCGCTGCTCGCTGCCGCAGCCGCCACCGCACCCTGCTGCGGGGCTTCCTGCGCCGGCCTGCGCCCAGGAGGTGGAGTCGCCCCCGGACGGCGGCGCCACAGGCTGTCTTCCGCTCCGCATATGCGCTAGTGCGTTGCCTGTAGTCGGTTGTTCCCTAAGCCCCCAACAGCCGAACTCAATAAGGACGCCTCACCCTAACTGCGCGCGTAGGGCGAGATGCGCTACATTTGGTATCAGAGGCGGTCTTGCATCCATCGCGCTTGTGATTTATTGTACTCGCCGCTGATGATGCAAGGATCTCCCTGATGTGCAGGCCTGACCTTTTCTGTTGAAGATAAATTGCCTTGCCAGACGTTAGTCCGTGAGGCGGCTCAGCGGAAGCGCCGGGTGTGGAGTCATCTTTGCGCAGTGAGCCAGCAACGACGAACGCCATTTTGACTGCCTGATCCTTCGAGGACCACCAGCTGCGTTCGGCTACTTGAGGTGTGCCTTGAGCCTGAGGCCTTTGTGTAGTAAGATTAGTCGTGTGGCCATCATCGATCGTGTGCATCGGTCTTGGTCATATTTGCGGCTGTCTGCCTGCCTGTTCTTTGGAGATGCGCGCTGCTTTGCTTGCTCGCTCGCTGGTGCACCAGTCTTGCGATGCCCTGTATTGCAGTATGGAGTGTGTGATTTGCGGACTGTCGGAGCCTGATTGAATCCTTCAGTGTCCTTCAGACAGCATGTAATCGCACACCTCCAGTGCGCGGCCGAGCCCTCCTCGGGAGGTAGAGCGGTCGGCTGCTGAAGCAGCGGCAGTTGCAGGGCCAGCTGCTGAGCCAGTGGTTGCTGCGGGGCACGCCCAAGCGGGGCATGCCCAAGAGGAGCACGCCCAAGAGGAGCACGCCCAAGAAGGGACACCCAAGAGGGGCAAGCCGAGCCCGGAGCCGCGGGCCAGGATGGCTTGGAGGTGCAACGCATGGCCCTCCTCTTCCAGGACCTGGCAGCAGTCAGCCTGCGATGGACCCAGCTCACTACCGCCTCTTTGCAAGAATATGCGAGTAGCAGCACGCCCAACTCGTCCGGCAGCGGGCCGGAGAGCGGCGCATGCTAGAGGTCGATGCCGCAGTGCATCTGGTGCGCAAGAGCGGTGGCAACCCTGCGCATGGCCCTGCCAAGGCTCACGCACCAAGGCAGTCCTCTGGTCGGGACGACCTGAGTGGGCTACAGTCCTGGCTCAGCGACATGTCGGAGTGGCTCACTCTGATGCTGGTGGACGCGACGGCGAGGGTGCCGCTTGCTGCGACCTACCTCGAGGGGGAGCCTCGTGAGTGCTGGGACGCCCTCAAGCAGTCAACGACGCCCGACGTGTTCAACACTTGGAAATACTTCAGCAGCTCACTGATCACTGCCTTTGGGGATAAGCATGCGGAGATTCGCGCCCACGACGAGTTGGATGAGCTTCGCATGGCGAGAGAAGCGCAGACTTCGAGCTCTACGTGCGACGCTTCAGGCTGCTGCTCTCCAAGCTGAGAAATGAGCTTATGCAGGCAATCGACCAGTGCCAGCCCTTTAAGGCTGGGCTGCCTACCTATATGCGCTCGTGGGTCGCGGTGTACTTCGCTACTACGAAGGCATTTACTGACTTTTTCAAGATGGTGGAGCACGCCAGAAGGTGCTCAGCAGGCCGGACATTGGGCGTGACTACCGTCCCCGGCTTGAGGCAGGTGGAGCTGCAGAGGCAGAGCGGGGAAAGAAGAAATTCTACCCGAAGGAGGGGTCGAAGTCTCGTCCCCAAGGCGGTTTACAGAAGCCGCGAGTGGAAGGAGGTGGTGGCTGCTATCGCTGCGGCGACAAGAGCCATCAAATCAAGGACTGCCTGGCGGCAGGTTACTCTTCCTCGAGGCCACATCCACAGCGCCCTACGGGCCGGGACAAGGGCAACTTCGAGGGCAAGCGTGAATGCCTGACCCTTGCCTTTGCAAGCCATCTCATTCAGCAAGATGCACTTGAGCTGTTTGATCTTGCTGGCATCGCTTGCCGTCAGCCAAAGTACCGATTGTGCGCTCCAAGTCTGCTTTGTTGCAAGGTCTGGAGGCCGGAGGGCCTCTGGTTGTGTGGGTTGCCCACAATGACTTGCAAGTGGCTGCAGATGTCTATCTGAGCTGGCCTGAGCGCCGTCGGCCTGAAGAGATTGTGTTCTTCATTGTGCCACAGAAGCGCGGCGTGATTGATCAAGCTCCGCTGGAGATGTCGCTGTTGTGCTCGCATGCGGCGGGACACATGCTCCTTAGGCGTAGTGTTGATGCCATTCAGCTTAGGCCTTAACCGACAGGGGTCAGGGTATATGTCACTCACACTCCAAATCTTGGTAGCAGTGTCCATGGGGGACACACGATGCTTTTTGAGGGGCTGGTTGCTGAGGCACCGGCCAGGATCCTCATGGACTTGGGGGCCTCAGTGTCTTCGTCAATCACATTTGGTGTGTTCCACTGGCTTGAATTTGCGAGCAGATGGTTTGCTTAAAGTGACATTGGCCGGTGGCCACCTAACCAATGTGCTGGGTCTGAGCACGGGTCCCATTCGCATACAGCAATACAAAGCCGAGGTGCCTTCTTACGCTATTGCGTTGACTGCTGCATTTGATGTAATATTGGCTGATGACTGGCTTTGTGCGATATCAGTATGCCTTGATTTTGGATGCCAAATTTGCACTGTTTGACGTGGCGCAAGGCTCCTTGTCCTTTGCAACAAGCTTCCTTCCCTGTGCACCGCCGCTGGCGGCAGGGCTTCCATTCTGCTGTCGCTGTGCAGATGAAGCGACTGACTTACAAGAACACTGTGCAGATGGCAGATCTTGTGATTGTTGCGTTGAGTGACGAGTCTAAGCCTGAGTTGTGTGTGAATGCTGCAGACTCACATGGCGGGGTTCTTGATAAGTTGCTGGAAGAGTTTTCGGATGTGTTTCCCGACTTTCTTCCGGACGGTGTACCTCCTCACCGAGGTGTGGCTCGTACATTCCATTGGAGCCAGGCGCTCACCCGCCTTGCCGTCCCATGTACCGGCTGAGCCCTCTCGAATGTCGATCAATGCAATCGCAGGTCGAGGGTCTGCTGGCGAAGGGCTACATAGAGCCGTATGGAGCACGTATCCTCTTTGTCAAAAAGAAGGATGGCAATCCACGGATGTGCATTGACTATCGGGCTCTGAATAAGCTTACTATCAAGAACCGATACCCATAGCCTCGGATAGATGATCTGCTCGATTGGCTTGCAGGGGCTACGGTGTTCAGCTCCCTGGACCTGGCAAGTGGGTATCACCAAATTCGAATCACGCCTGCGGATGTTCCAAAGTCGGCGTTCCGTACGCCGCTTGGACATTTTCAGTTCAAGGTGCTGAGCTTTGGTTTGACCAATGCACCGGCTACGTTCCAGGCGGTGATGTCGAGGGTCTTTGGCCCCCTGCTCTACCACTTTGTGCTGGTTTACTTGGATGACATACTGGTGTTCAGCAACACGCCCGAGGATCACGTGAAGCACCTGCGCCAAGTGCTGCAGTTGCTGCGTGAAAATCGATTGTATGCCAAGCGGTCCAAGAGCACATTTAACCAGCCAGAGCTGACATACCTCGGGCATGTCGTGGACAAAGACGGCATACGTGTCGACCCGTTGCCCCGGATAGAATCAGTACCCGTTGCCCCGGATAGATGATCTGTTCGATTGGCTGGCAGGGGCTACGGTGTTCAGCTCTCTGGACCTGGCAAGTGGGTATCACCAAATTCGAATCACGCCTGCGGATGTTCCGAAGTCGGCGTTCCGTACGCCGCTTGGACATTTTCAGTTCGAGGTGCTGAGCTTTGGTTTGACCAATGCACCGGCTACGTTCCAGGCGGTGATTTCGAGGTTTTTTGGCCCCCTGCTCTAGGAATTGTGCTGGTTTACTTGGGACGACATACTGGTATTCACCAAAACGCCTGAGGATCACGTGAGGCACCTGCGCCGCGTGCTGCATTTGCTGCGTGAAAATCAATTGTATGCCGAAGGTCCAAGTGCGCATTTAGGCAGCCATAGCTGACATACCTCGGACATGTCGTGGCCAAAGACGGCATACGTGTCCCAAGAAGACTTCGGTCGTACGGGATTGGCCTGTGCCACGGACTGTACCTCAATTGCGCTCCTTTCTGGGATTGCATTTTTCTTCCGTAAGTTTATACGAGGCTATGGGAACTTGTCACCTCCTCTTACGAAGCTGACTCGTAAGGACGTACCTTGGGATTTGTCGTCCGAATGCCAGAGGCCATTTGAGGGGATACAGCAGTCGCTGACATCTCCGCCTGTGCTGGCTATTCCTCATGAAGGCGTGCCATATGAGCTCATCTGTGATGCCTCTTTGACCGGCATTGGTGCCGTGCTCTTGCAAGAGGGTCACCCGTTAGCGTTTGAGAAACGCCTGCTAATCCCTGCAGAGAGAAATCACACTACGGGCGAGCAGGAACTGCTGGCTGTGGTGCACGCCTACGCGTCTGTCGTTGCTACCTGGAAGGTGTGGAAATTACGGTTGCTACGGATCATTGCCCGTTTCCACGTATTTGCACACGCAGCAGCATTTGACTAGGCGTCAAGCTTGATGGGCTGTATGCATGGAAAACTTCAATTATAGTGGATTTATCGCCCTGGACGGCTTAATATTGCGGACCCTAGGAGTCGCAACATCCCCGGCGCTGATGCATTAGCTACCTTGAATGCTTTTGGAGTGCGGGCTGCAGGACTACGTCCGACTCGTCAAGCTTCTCGGCCACCCTTGGCTGACCTCTCTGAGCTCTACGTTCGTATCCGTAAAGGGTATGGCAAAGACCCATGGTTTGCTGAGGCCGCCAACGTAAAGCACCCTCACTGATGACAAAGGCTTCTGGTGGCAAGGCGACGCTATTGTGGTCCCGGACTGCAATGCCTAGCGCACCGCCATCATGCAGGAGCTGCATAATCCGCCTTACAGTGGTCATCTGGGCGTTAGCAAGACCAAACACGCCGTGCGACGCCTCTATTGGCAGAAGGCCTTTTTGGCCAAGGTGCGCGCTTTTGTGGCAAGCTGTGCCACATGTCAGCGTAGTAAGGCAATCTCTGGCAAGCCTGCCGGAATACTTCAGCCCTTGCCGGATGCCGGAGCGGAATCGGTCTGATGTAAGTGTGGATTTTATCACACAATTGCCTCAGACGTGCTGGGCAGCAGACGGCAGCAGTAGAGCTGGGGCGGCTGCGGCAGCAGGCAAGCAGGGCTATGCCTCTCTCTGGGCGTCAATGGTCCGACCGAGGAGTCTGGCCTTGGCCTACTACTTATAGCGTTCCTCCACCCCCAAAAAGATGGTCAAACGGACAGAATGAATCGGGTGTTAGAAGACATATTACGGCATTTTGCAGACCCCAGCCAAAGCGACTGGTATGAGTATCTCGCTCCAGCGGAGTACGCCGTGAACAAATTGCCTTTTCATGAATCCACCAAGAACAAACCATTCTTTCTAACTTACGGTCAGAATCCCCGAGCACCTTTACAGGTGGGGAAGCCGGAACGTGTGCCGGCCGCAGTGACTTTTACCTGCAAACTCCTGAAAGCTCAGCGGAGGGCTAGGCAATGCTTGGAGATTGCCCGGCAACGGCAAAAGCAGTATGCTGATTGACGTCGTCGGGATATATTCTTCAACGTGGGTGCTCAAGTGCTACTAAGCACGAAGCATCTCTCAATGCGGGCTGTAGGTACGCCTGAATGGCTAACAAAAAGGGTTGGACCATTTCGTGTAGTGCGTCTGGTCGGCAAAGTTGCGTATGAGCTGGATACGCCGGTACATTGGAGAATCACAAGGTATTCCATGTGTCTCAGCTAGAACCATCCCATACGGATGGTCGTGTCCAACCGCCTCCACCTTCCGTTGTCGCTCAGGATAAGGAAGAGTTTGAGGTGGAGGAGATCTTGTCTCACCGCGACAAACTCCGTGGGCAACGTAAGTCCCGCGAGTATCTTGTCAAGTGGCTAGGCTATGGGCCTGAGCACAATACGTGGGAACCTTCGGGCCACCTTGCCCATTGCCCGTCCGTTCTCCGTAAGTATCTTTGCAAAGAAGCAACTCTCTCCTTCGCGTCGTACTCCTAGAGGCATCCGTCGCAAGTAATCTACGGGTTCTCCTTACGTACTGTGTCCTTGTTCCCGAGGACGTAAACATCTAAGTGGGGAGGAATGTAACGTCCCCCCGTTTGAACGAGCCAAACGGTCTCGGTAAACGGCTTCACGCGCGATTCGTGCGCTACACGCGCGTCACGCGCCAGTCACGCCAGTCACGTGCAGCACGCGCTAGTCCCCTAGACTTGTATCCCATTCGTCAGGCTCGCACCACGCAGCCCGCAGTACGCGCGGCACCCCCCCCCGCCTCCTCATTTTGCGGGTCCGCTCTTTCAGGGGCCGGACCTTGGGAGCTGCCCGCGCCAGTCGTATCCCCATTGTGCCGGTCCGCCCCTCCGGGAGCCGGACCTTGGGGCTACCCTCGTCACATCCTCCGGGGAGGGGTGGCAGCTGGAACGCTATAAGTAGGAGGCCGAGGCCGAGGCCAGACTCTTCAGTCGGACCAGTGACGCCTAGAGAGAGGCATATCCCTGCTTGCCTGCTGCCGCAGCCGCCGCCCCAGCTCTGCTGCTGCAGTCTGCTGCCCAGCCCGTCGCCGCAGCCTGTCGCTGCGGACATCGCCGGCTCTCCGTAAGTGCCACGGGTGCGCCCCATCTGGAGCCAGCTACTAATCCCAGACCCTCTGTAGAGTCGCCGCCTTCTGGCAGCGCCTCAGGGTAAGACTTCCGGTGTGCTATGTGATGCACTTGAGTGCACCGTGTGCGTTGGCGCTCCACTATGTAGGGGGGTAGTTCCTAAACCCCCTGGGTCCGGACTCAATAAGGACGTACTAAACCCTAACTGCGTGTATAGCGATCAGGACGTCACATTTGGTATCAGAGGAGTCCTTGCATCTGGCTAGCCTCGTATATGTTGTGATAATACGACTGACCATGCAAGGTTCCTTCTGATGCTTTGGCACTGACTAGTCTCTTGTGGTTGAGACCCATCGCCATGCTGTACTTGTGGATCTGCATCAGCGGGCTGATTGATACTGTTGTCCACTCGCCCGCTGCATCCACACGCCCGGGTTCGGACAATGTCGAGTGTTCCTCCACCCCGGCAGCCATCGAAATATCCAGGTCAGTACTTCGCCTACGTAACCACCTGCCGGTCGGCGGATTGCTTCTCTTTTGACAAGGAGGTGAAACCGATCGCCGATGGGCGGCGAAATCTGGCCATGTGCCAGAGGCTGGTCCGTACTCCAATTCTGGCCACTCCCTCAGCTGCGCGTGCTGCTTTGCGTTTTGGGAATATGACTTGCGCGCTGCCATGATTGCTTTTTGTGTCTAGGCACCAGCTTGCTTAGTACATTGTGGTAGAATTGTCTCTTCGGTGTGTCTTATGCCCTTCACTGACTTGGCCCTCAGTGTGTTGGTGTAAAGCCATGGATTGCGAGGACTCAAGTGCGCAACCTAGCGCCCCTCCGCCGGCAGTACCAGCGGCCGAGGTCGAGGAGGTGGCCAATGAGATGGCGGAGCTCCAAGCACCCGGACCAGACGGCCTTACAACGGCCGAGGTGCGGCGACTAGCTCGCCTACGGATGCAAGTCGAGGCTGCGGTCCAAGGTGGGGATCCGCTGGTAACCCCCGTAATGAAGGCGCTGAGCGAGGTCCCTGATCAGCCGCATGTGCGCGGATGAGCAGCGTACTCGTCGCCTCCCAGCCAAAGTAAGCCATGGTGCGCGGTTGGGCCTTGCCCAGCCGGTGCCCGCCCTCGAAGTTCGATGGGACGGGGAGCCTCGCAGCATGGATCCGTGAATGAATGCAAGGTTTGTACTGTGCAAGGCGCCGGTGACATCCCGCGTGGAATCGCCGCCACCGACCTTACCGGAGATCCAGCCGCCATATGGGAAAGTACGAAATCGTCCTCAACACCCAGAGTGTACAACACTTAGGACTTTTTCACCCGAACAATGACCACTTTGTACGGTGAAGTACATGCGGAGCTCAACGCTCGTAATCAGCTCGACGCCATCCAAATGGTCGACGACGACATTGAGGATTATGTACGGCGTTTTCATTTCATCGTGATGAAGTGTGGTAACATGATTCCCATGGACCAGGTCCAGAGCTTCAAAAGCTGGCCTCCTGCGACATGTGGCGGTGTTGTCCCAGCTTGACAAGCTCACGCATGAAGCAGTGACTTCCCTCGACGATTCTATCGAGCAAGCGCGACAATCTTTTTCAATGTACCCGACCAGCAAGCGCCTGCTAGGACGTGAGGATCGTGACGCGCCGGGGCCTTCGACTGTGAAATGTCTCAAGCCTAGGAACGGCTACGGTAGTAGACCTCGGCCGCCACCTCGCTTGCAGGTAGTGCCCAAGGAGTAGCCAAAGTTCGTCCCTGAGGAAAGTCGTGCATGCTACCGATTTGGCTCGAAAAGGCATCGTATACGGGACTGCCCACAGCCGCCGAAGCCGCCGACGTCATCTACGCCATCCTCCACCCGCCCGAAGGGCTAGTACAAGGCCAAGGGAAAAGGGGAAAGTGAGTACCCTTGCTTATATCCTTTATATGTGATCCAGCAGCGTGGTGTGAAGACGCTGTTTGAATTGATAGGACGAGTATGTCCAAAGTCTGTTGTGCCAGTAGTACGCTCTGGGCTTATGCATGTGCATGTGCTGGTGAACGAAGGCCCCCTTGTTGTGTGCTTCCTTCTAATCAGCTGCAGGAAGCGGCAGGCATGTACTTGAGCTGGATCAGTCTACACGGTACTGAAGAACCGGTCTTCTTTATTGTGCCGTGCAGTCGAGGAGTGAAATTTCTACCTCCAAAGGGGCTGGCCTTTTTGTTTCGCCGGAAGGCGGACCAACTCCACGTGAAGTACAAGGAAGAGGATGTTTCTCCAAGACCTCCTAAACTGCTCGTATATGTAGCTAGTAGTAATATTCTTACGGTAGTAAGTGCCTCGGCACTCAGCGCTGACGCGCCAACTTTGTTGTTCTCAGGACTGGTGGCTAATCAGCCAGCCCAGATCCTTATGGGTACGGGAGCCACAGTCTCCTGTCTTAGTAAGAATTTTGTGAGCGACAATGGTTTTATTGTAAACCCGACTGGTACTTCGCAAGCTACATTAGCAAATAGACAAAGTGCCGAAATCATGGGCCTGTGTCAAGTCCCTCTACACGTTCAAAATCATAAGACGGTTGTGTCTTGCCATGTCATTGAGTTGGCACTGGGCTTTGATGTAATATTAGGCGATGACTGGTATTGTGCTGCCGCGGCCCTCCTCGATTTTGACGCGCGGACTTGCTTGTGCCGACAGAGTGCTCGTCACTTTGTACTGCACAGAGACGCCCCCCTTGTAACATCGCCTGTGACAGACTCCACTATTCAGCTGTCGGCTGTGCAGTTTAAGAGGGTCCTTCACGCAGAACCCACCTCGGCTGCGTATCTGCTAATGGTGATGTAAGATGAACCCCCCCCTGACTCAGTAGTAGTGAGTGATGTGGCCTCACATGGTGCGACTCTTGACGGCTTGTTGGCGGAATTCTCGGATGTGTTTTCCCGATGCTCTGCCAGACGGTTTGCCTCCTGACCGAGGCGTGGCTCATAGTATTCCCTTGCAGCCTGGCGCTTCGCCGCCGTACCGTTCGATGTATCGACTGAGTCCTCTCGAATTTCGGGAGATGCAGTCCCAAGTGGAGGAACTGCTACGGAAAGGCCACATAGAGCTTTCCCAGTCGCCATACGGTGCACCAATCCTCTTCGTGAAGAAAACGGATGGTAGTCTTCAAATGTGCGTCGATTATCGAGCCCTGAACAAGATCACTGTCAAGAATCGGTATCCTTTGCCTCGAATTGACGACCTGTTCGATCGTCTAGCGGGAGCTAATGCGTTCAGCTCCCTCGACTTGCAAAGCGGTTATCATGAAATTTGTATCACCCCTGAGGACGTCCCCAAGTCGGCGTTCCGCACGCGCAGTTTAAGTTGCTCAGCTTTGGTCTAAGCAATGCACCTGTCACATATCAGGCTGTGATGACGAAAGACTTTGGCCCCCTACTGTATGATTTTGTGCTGGTCTATTTGGACGACGTACTGGTGTTGAGTAAAATGCCTGAGGAGCACGTACGACACCTGCGGCAGGTGCTGCAATTACTGCGTGCAAACCAGTTGTATGCCAAATTAAACAAATGCGTGTTTGACCAGCCTGAGCTGACATACTTAGGGCATGTTGTGGGCAAAGACGGGGTACGCGTCGACCCCAAAAAACCTGCAGTACCAAAGGACTGGCCAGTGCCAAGGAATGTGCCACAGTTGCGTTCCTTCTTGAGATTCGCATATTACTACCGCAAGTTCCTACAAGGATACGGTAGTATGAAATCTCTCTTACGAAGCTCACTCGGAAGGACGTCAGCTGGGTGTGGACGTCCGAATGCCAGAAAGCATCTGAGGATATCAAATGGGTCCTGGTGCATCCACCCATTTGGCCTTGCCTCGAGAAGGCGTGCTATTTGAAATACTATGTGACGCCTCTTTGATCGGGATCGGTGCCGTTCTCTTGCAGGAGGGTCACCCCGTAGCATTTGAAAGTCGCCTGCTTCGTCCTGCAGAGCGTAACTACACTACGGGGGAGCAAGAGCTCCATGCTGTTGTGCACGCCCTACGTGTGTGGCGATGCTCTCGAGGGTGTTGACTTTACGGTCGCAACGGACCACTGTCCGTTGACCTACTTGCACACACAACAGCAATTGAGCAGGCGTCAAGCATGGTGGGCTGAGTGCATGGCACAATTCCGTATCCATTGGGTGTACCGCCCTGGAAGAATGAATGTTGCGGACCCGGTGAGCCGCACCATTGCAGGGGCTGCTGTGGCGGCTGTCTTGCACGCTTCAAGGGGTCAGACCGCAGACGTGCGGCCTACTCGTGGAGCTGCTCGGCAGTCCACGGCCAACTTCTCTGAGCTGTACGTGCGTATTCATGATTGGTATGGCACAGACCCGTGGTTTGCAGAAGAAATCAATACACGCACACTTGTGAATGACCAAGGCCTTTGGAGGCGAGGAGACGCCATTGAAGTCCCTTACTGCAATGCTTTGCGTAGCAGTATCTTGCAAGAACTGCATGAGCCTCCGTATGGTGGTCATTTGGGTCTGGGAAAGACAAAGAAAGCTGTCCAGCTTCTCTTTTGGTGGCCGGACTTGAAAGTCCAAGTAAAATCTTCTGTGAAGACTTGTGCCACCTGCCAGCTCAGTAAGGCACGCTCTTATAAGCCTGCCGGGTTGCTCCAACCATCGGAGATTCCTCCGAGGAACTGGTCTGATGTAAGGGCCAATTTTATCACCCAGTTGCCGATGACGCAGAACGGCTATGACGCCATTGTCGTATTTGTGGATCGTCTGAGTGAATTGGCGCACTTCGTGCCTACGACCAGAAAGGCCAAGGAATTTGCTGTATATTCGTGGACCGAGTATGAAAGCTGCACGGAGTTCCCGAGCGGATCGTGTCTGACCGCGACCCTTGCCATACGGGGCACTTCTGGAAAGAAGTGTGCAGGCTGATTTGTAAGGAACCTCGCCCTACACACGCAGTTAGGGTGAGCAGTCCTTCTTGAGTTCGGCTGTAGGGGTTTAGGGACCAACCCACTACACAGGCAAAGCACTAGCGCATAGGCGCAGCGGAAGACAGGCCCCGTCGCGCCGCCGTCCGGCGGCGACTCCACCTCCTGGGCGCAGGCCGGCGCAGCAGGCCCCACAGCAAGGTGCGGCGGCGGCTGCGGCGGCGAGCAGCGGCAAGGCTGCTCCTGGGCTTCACCGGCTCGAACTCCTCCGCCTCAGCCCCCAAGGCTCTTCGTGCTTCCCCGTGCCACGCCCCCTCCAGGGGTGTGAGCGGGTCGCCCCAAGGCCTGCCCTTGCGGGCGGGCCCAAGATCCTCCCTCGAACGGGCGGATCCTAGCGAGGGTATTTCTGGACGGGCGGGCCACTTGCCCGGCAAGTCAGCCCGCCACCTGGCGGGCCCACTTGTCCCAAATAGTCGGTCATGTAATGCCAACAGAGCCATGTGGCTTAACCAAACGGCTGGTTCATTACATACCTCCCCACTCTGGTGTTCACGTCCTCCGGGAACAACGAGAAAACAGCCGACAGGTATTAAGATGCCCGACGGCTGCTGCCTCTACCAAAATTAGGAGAATTACCACCCTTGGCCAGGTATTCCCTGAGAGCATCTGGACAATTTGCCAAATTGGCCGCAGGCTCCCACGTGTTGTGCTCAGGCCCATACCCGAGCCACTTCACCAGATACTCACGGGTCTTACGCCCTCGAGGCTTGTCCCTGTGAGACAAGGTCTCTTCCACCTCAAACTCAAGATCATCCTCGATGACTAGTGGAGGTGGGGGCGGTTGGACACGACCATCCGAAAGGAAGGCCCTCAGCTGAGACACATGGAAGACGTTATGGACCTTCCAATGCACCGGTGTCTTCAACTCGTAGGACACCTTGCCCACAAGGCGTACTACTGCAAATGGTCCAACCCACTTGGGCAGCAACTTGCGCGTACCCACAGCCCGCAAGGATAAGTGCTTCGTGCTCAGCAGCACTTGCGCACCAACATCGAAGGACACGTCCTTCCGATGTTTGTCAGCATAAGCCTTCTGGCGACTCTGGGCAATTTCCAAGAAATGCCGAGCTCGTCTCTGAGCCTCCAAGAGGGTCCCAGTAAAGGCTACCGCGGCGGGAACCCGTTCCGGCCTCCCCACCTGAAGTGGAGCTCGGGGATGCTGACCATAGTTGAGGAAGAATGGAGTCTCCTTGGTGGACGCATGATAGGCATTGTTCACAGCATATTCAGCTGGAGCCAAATAGTCATCCCAGTCAGTGTGGCTAGAATTGACAAAGTGCCTCAACATGTCCTCAAGAACTCGAGTCATTCGCTCAGTTTGGCCATCCGTTTGTGGATGAAAGGCTGTGGACATGGACTGCTTCGTGCCAATAAGCTTGCAGACTTCTTTCCAGAAGTGACCTGTAAAGCGAGGATCGCGGTCCGAGACCAGCCTCTCAGGTACTCCATGTAGCTTCCACACCTTATCCACAAAGATGCCAGCGAAATCCTTCGCAGATGCCCGCGTAGTAGTGGGAGCAAAATGCACCATTTTACTCAGGCGATCCACAAAGACGACAATGGCATCATAGCCATTCCGCGTCTTAGGCAATTGTGTGATAAAATCCACACTAACATCAGACCAATTCCGCTCCGGAATCTGCAAAGGCTGAAGTAATCCGGCAGGCTTGCCAGAGATTGCCTTACTACGCTGGCATGTGGCACAGCTTGCCACAAAAGCGCGCACCTGGGCTGAAAAGCCCTTCCACCAAAAGAGGCGTCGCACAGCCTGTTTGGTTTTGCTCACTCCCAAATGACCACTGTAAGGCGTATCATGCAGCTCCTGCATTATGTCTGTGCGCAAGGCATTGCAGTTGGGGACCACAATAGCGTCACCTTGCCACCAGAAGCCTTTGTCATCGGTGAGGGTGCGTACGTTGGCGGCGTCAGCAAACCATGGGTCTGTGCCATACCCTTTACGGATACGCACATAGAGCTCAGAGAGCTCAGCCGTGGTGTGCCGAGAAGCTTGACGAGTCGGACGCAGTCCTGTAGCCCGCACTCCAGAAGCATTCAAGGAAGCCAACGCATCAGCGCCGCGAATGTTGCGACTCACAGGGTCTGCAACATTAAGACGTCCAGGGCGATAAACCCACTGGAAATCGAATTGTGCCATGCACTCAGCCCATCGAGCTTGACGCCTAGTCAAATGCTGCTGCGTGTGGAAATATGTCAACGGGCAATGATCCGTGACAACCGTAAATGCCACACCTTCCAGGTAGCAACGCCAGACACGTAAGGCGTGCACCACAGCCAGCAATTCCTGCTCGCCCGTAGTGTAATTTCGCTCTGCAGGGATCAGCAGGCGGCTCTCAAACGCTAACGGGTGACCCTCTTGCAAGAGCACGGCACCAATGCCGGTCAAAGAGGCATCGCAGATGAGTTCATATGGCACGCCTTCACGAGGAAAGGCCAGCACAGGCGGAGATGTCAACGCCTGCTGTATTCCCTCAAATGCCGTCCGGCATTCGGACGACCAATCCCAAGGTACGTCCTTACGAGTCAGCTTCGTAAGAGGAAGTGCCAAGTTCCCATAGCCTTGTAGGAACTTTCGGAAATAATTTGCGAATCCCAAAAAGGAGCGCAATTGAGGCACAGTTTGTGGCACAGGCCAATCCCGTACGACCGAAGTCTTCTTGGGGTCGACACGTATGCCGTCTTTGCCCACGACATGCCCGAGGTATGTCAGCTCTGGCTGGTTAAATGCGCACTTGGACCGCTTGGCATACAATTGATTTTCACGCAGCAACTGCAGCACTTGGCGCAGGTGCTTCACGTGATCCTCAGGCGTTTTGCTGAACACCAGTATGTCATCCAAGTAAACCAGCACAAAATGGTAGAGCAGGGGGCCAAAGACCCTCGACATCACCGCCTGGAACGTAGCCGGTGCATTGGTCAAACCAAAGCTCAGCACCTTGAACTGAAAATGTCCAAGCGGCGTACGGAACGCCGACTTCGGAACATCCGCAGGCGTGATTCGAATTTGGTGATACCCACTTGCCAGGTCCAGGGAGCTGAACACCGTAGCCCCTGCAAGCCAATCGAACAGATCATCTATCCGAGGCAATGGGTATCGGTTCTTGATAGTAAGCTTATTCAAAGCCCGATAATCAATGCACATCCGTAGAGTGCCATCCTTCTTTTTGACAAAGAGGATGGGTGCTCCGTATGGCGACTGAGATGGCTCAATGTAGCCCTTCGCCAGCAGGTCCTCGACCTGGGATTGCATTTCTCGAAATTCGAGAGGGCTCAGCCGGTACATGGGACGGAAAGGCGGGTTGGCGCCTGGCTCCAATGGAATTGTATGAGCCACACCTCGGTGAGGAGGTAGACCGTCCGGAAGAGAGTCGGGAAACACATCCGCAAATTCTTCCAGCAGCTTATCAAGAACCCCGCCATGTGAATCCGCAGCATTCACACACAAGTCAGGCTTAGACTCGTCGTTGAACGCCACCATCACAAGAAATGCCATCTGGACAGTGTTCTTGTGAATCAATCGCTTCATCTGCATGGCGGACAGCAGAATGGAAGCCCCTGCCGCCAGCGGCGGTGCACAGGGAAGCTGCTTGCAAAGGACAAAGCGCCGTGCGCCACGTTGTACCGTGCAAGTATGGCGTTTAAAATCAAGGCATGCTGATGTGGCGCAAAGCCAATCATCTCCCAATATCACATCAAAGGCGACAGTCAACGCAATGGCATAACAAGGCACCTCGGCTTTGTATTGCTGGATGCGAATGGGAACCTTGCACAGGCCTAACACATCGGTTGGGTGGCCATCGGCCAATGTCACTCTAGGCAGGCCATCTGCTTGCAAATGCAAGCCAGCGGAGCACACCAAATCCCTTTTGACGAAGGACACTGAGGCCCCTGTGTCTATGAGGATCCTCGCTGGTGCCGCAGCAACCAGCCCCTCAAAAAGCATAGTGTGTCCCCCATGGACACTGCCAAGGAATGGGGTGCGAGCGACATATACCCTGACCGCTGTCGGGTAAGGCCTAAGCCGAGTGGCATCAACGCTACGCCTAAGGAGCCTGTGTCCCGCCTCGTGCGAGCACAACAGCGACATCCCCAGCGGAGCTTGATCAACCACGCCGCGCTTCTGTGGCACAATGAAGAACAGCATTTCTTCAGGCCGACGGCACTCAGGCCAGCTCAGGTAGACATCTGCAGCCTCCTGCAAGTCATTGTGGGCAACCCACACAAATAGAGGCCCTCCGGCCTCCAGACCTTGCAGTAAAGCAGAAATGGAGCGCACAACCGGTATGTTGGTTGGCGGGCCAGCGATGCCAGCAAGATCAAACAGCTCAAGTGCGTCTGGCTGAATGAGATGGCTTGCAGAGGCAGGAGCCAAGCACTCACGCTTGCCCTTGGAATTGCCCTGGTCCCGGCCCATAGGGCGCTGTGGACGAGGCCGTGAGGAAGAGGGACCTGCCGCCGGGCAGTCCCTGAGCTGATGGCTCTTGGCACCGCACTTGAAGCAGCTGCCAGCCCCTTCCACCCGCGGCTTGGGGAAGTCGCCTTGAGGTCGAACGTTCAAGCCGTGCCTCAAGTCGAACCGCTTCTTGCTTCGTTCTGCATCGAAGCCGCCTGCCTCCAGCAGGGGACGCTTGCCTGTACCGGCAATGTCCGGCGTGCTGAGCACCTTGCGGGCGTGCTCCACCACCTCACGGTGAAGTCCGTGACCGGTTGTGCCGTTGCGGAGTCCACCGCGACCCAATTGCGAAACCGAGAAGGCAGTCCAGCCTTGAATCGTTGGCATTGGTCGATTGGCTTCATCGGCTCGCTGCGCAGCTTAGACAGCAGAGCCGAAATCGCCGCACATAGGGCTCAAAGCCCTCGCTCCCCTCGCCCCTCATGCGCAGAGCATCCAGCTCATCGCGGGCGCGCAGCTCCGCGTGTGGGTCACCATACGCCGACGTAAGCGAGCTGCAGAAGAAGTCCCAGTCACCGGACTCCTCAGGCGTAGAGCTCTTCTCTAAGGTGCTCCACCACTCCCGGGGCTCCCCTGAGAGGTAGGTGGCAGCGAGGCGCACGCGTGCCCCCGCGTCCGTGTTGGAGCAGACGAACCATTCGTCCATCTCGTCCAGCCATGGTTGCAAGCCTCCCCGATCATCGTGACCGGAGAACTGCCGTGGTGCATGGGCCCTGGCAAGTCCATGCTCAGGGTTGCCACTGCTCTTGCGGCATTGCTGCATATGCTGCAACGAGGCATCCACCTCTTGCATGCGCCGCGCCTCGGCGCGCAGCTGGACGAGGAGGGTGCGCTGCTCCGCGCAGATCCTCGCAAGGAGACGATGTTGAGCCGGGTCCGTCGCAGACTGGGCTGCCGCCAGATCTCGAGAGAGGAGTGCAACGCGTTGCATGTCCCCAGCCGACAAGCCCTCCAGGCCTCCGGCTCCCAGCTCCACGTGCCCCTCGTGGGCGTGCCCCGCTTGGGCGTGCCCCTCGTGGGCGTGCCCCTCGTGGGCGTGCCCCGCTTGGGCGTGCCCCTCGTGGGCGTGCCCCTCGTGGGCGTGCCCCTCGTGGGCGTGCCCCGCTTGGGCGTGACCCTCGTGGGCGTGCCACTCGTGGGCGTGCCCCTCGTGGGCATGCTCCGCAGCAGCCACTGCCGCAGCAGCTGGCCCTGCAGCAGCCGCTGCCTCAGCAGCCGACCGCTCTGCCTCCCGAGGAGGGCTCGGCCGCGCACTGGACGTGTGTGATACCATGCTAGCTGAAGAACACTGAGTGATCAATTCAGGCTCCACCAGTCAGCAAATCACACACTCCATACTGCAATACAGGACATCGCAAGACTGGTGCACCAGCGAGCGAGCAAGCAAGGCAGCGCGCAACTTCACACCTCAATCAGCAGGCAGGCAGACAGCCGCAAATATGACCAGGACCGATGCACACGGTCATTGCTGGCCACACGACTGACCTTACCACACAAAGGCTGCAGACTCAAGCCACACCTCAAAAGGAGCGAACGCAGCAAGTGGTCCTCAAGGATCAGTCGATCAATGGTGTTGGTCGTAGCTGGCTCACAGCGCGAAGATGGCTCCGCACCCGGCGCTTCCGCTGAGCCGCCTCACGAACCAACGTCTGGCAAGCACTTTATCTTTGACAGAAAAAAGTCAGGCCAGCACATCAGGGTGATCCTTGCATCATCAGCGGCGAGCACAATAAGTCACGAGCGCGATGGATGCAAGACCGCCTCTGATACCAAATGTAAGGAACCTCGCCCTACACACGCAGTTAGGGTGAGCAGTCCTTCTTGAGTTCGGCTGTAGGGGTTCAGGGACCAACCCACTACACAGGTAAAGCACTAGCGCATAGGCGCAGCGGAAGACAGGCCCCGTGGCGCCGCCGTCCGGCGGCGACTCCACCTCCTGGGCGCAGGCCGGCGCAGCAGGCCCCGCAGCAAGGTGCGACGGCGGCTGCGGCGGCGAGCAGCGGCAAGGCTGCTCCTGGGCTTCACCGGCTCGAACTCCTTCTCCGCCTCAGCCCCCAAGGCTCTTCGTGCTTCCCCGTGCCATCCCCCCTCCAGGGGTGTGAGCGGGTCGCCCCAAGGCCTGCCCTTGCGGGCGGGCCCAAGGTCCCCCCTTGGCAGGGTGGCACCTGGCGAGGGTATTTCTGGACGGGCGGGGCACTTGCCCGGCAAGCCAGCCCGCCACCTGGCGGGCCCACTTGTCCCAAATAGCCGGTCATGTAATGCCAACAGAGCCATGTGGCTTAATCAATTGGCTGGTTCATTACAGATTGGCACCCTGCAATCCATGTCCACGGCTTCCACCCCCAATGGTAAAACGGAAAGAATGAATCGGGTGTTGGAAGACATGTCACGGCAGTTTGTAAACCCCAGCCAAAGCGATGGGATGAGTATCTCGTTCCAGCGGAGTACGCCATGAACAATGCCTTTCATGAATCCACCAAGAACACACCATTCTTTCTAAATTACGGTCAGCATTTTCGAGCACCTTTACAGGTGGGGAGGCCGGAACGATTGCTGGCCCCAGTGACTATTACCGGCAACCTCCTGAAAGCTCAGCGGAGTGGCTAGGCAATGCTTGCAGATTGCCCGGCAACGGCAAAAGCAGAATGCTGAGCGACGTCGTCGGGATATATCCTTCAACGTGGGTGCTCAAGTGCTACTAAGCACAAAGCATCTCTCCATACGGGCTCTAGGTAGGCCTAAATGGCTACCAAAGTGGGTCGGACCATTTCGTGTAGTGGGTCTGGTCGGCAAAGTTGCGTATGAGCTGGATACGCCGGTACATTAGAAAACCACAAAGTGTTCCATGTGTCTCAGCTCAAACCATCCCATACGGATGGTCGTGTCCACCGCCCCCACCTTCCGTTGTCGCTCAGGATAAGGAAGAGTTTGAGGTGGAGGAGATCTTGTCTCACCGCGACAAACTCCGTGGGCAACGTAAGTCCCGCGAGTATCTTGTCAAGTGGCTAGGCTATGGGCCTGAGCACGATACGTGGGATCCTTTGGCCATCTTGCCCATTGCCCGTCCGTTCTCCGTGAGTATCTTGCACAGAAGCAACTCCCTCCTTTGCGTCGTACTCCTAGAGGCACCCGTCGCAAGTAATCTACGGGTTCTCCTTACGTACTGTGCCCTTGTTCCCGAGGACGTAAACATCTAAGTGGGGAGGAATGTAACGTCCCCCGGTTTGAACGAGCCAAACGGTCCCGGCTAATCGGCTTCAGGCACGCTCACGCGCGTCACGCGCCCGTCACGCGCGGCACGCGCTAGTCCCCTGGACTTGTATCCCATTCGTCAGGCTCGAGCCACGCGCAGCCCGCAAGACGTGCGGCACGCCCCCCCATATCCTCATTGTGCGGGTCCGAGGGGCCGGACCTTGGGGGCTACCAGCGCCAGTCGTATCCCCATTGTGTGGGTCCGCCCCTCTGGGAGCCGGACCTTGGGGCTACCCTCGTCACACCCCCCGGGGAGGGGTGGCAGGGGGAACGCTATAAGTAGTAGGCCGAGGCCAGACTCTTCAGTCGTACCAGTGACGCCCAGAGAGAGGCACAGCCCTGCTTGCCTGCTGCCGCAGCCGCCTGTCGTGCCTGCCCGTGTAGCGCTAGCATGGCGTCGAAGCGCCTGACCTGAGGCTTCGCCGGCGGGCCAGTCCAAGCCTCGTAGTCGCTGGCTTTGACCCTGACCCGCACGACGTCGCCCCAAGCCAGACTGACGTAAAGAATGTGACAAACAAGGTGCCACACCCAGATCTTCGACGTCGTAGGTGCAGCCTGCTTGTTCAGTGTGCTGGATCTCAGGCAGGGCTTCAACCAGATAGTCATCCGGCAGGGGGACCGGGGGAAGACCGCCTTCTGGGGAGCCGACAGGCTCTACCAGTGGACGCGGATGCCTTTCGGGCTGCGCGACGCGCCCGCGCGCTTCCAGCGGGTGATGGACCAGGTCCTAGCGGGGCTGCGGTTTGCGCGCTGCTACATCGACGACGTGTTGGTGTTCAGCAGCTCGGGGGAAGAGCACTTGCAGCACGTGGAGGCAGTGCTAGAGCGGATTGCTGCCTCGGGGATGCGCTGTCACCCGGGGAAGTGCAGATTCGCGGTGGAGTCGGTCTCCTACTTGGGGCACGAGGTGAAGCCGGGTGGGCTCGGCGTGCAGCAGGCGAAGGTGGACGCGCTCATGAGGGTGCCCGCGCCTACTGACATCAGCCGCCTGAGAGCCTTCATTGGCTTGGCGAGCTACTACCGGCGCTTCGTGCAGGGCTTCTCTGCAATCGTGAAGCCCCTCAACGACCTCCTCAAGAAGGGCGAGCCGTGGGCGTGGACGGAGCCGCGGCAGCGCGCCTTCGAGGAGCTAAAGGAGCGACTGGCGTCGGCGCCGGTGCTCCGGAGGCCGGACTACACCAAGCCCTTCCATCTCCACACCGACTGGAGCAAGCTGGGGCTGGGCGCAGTGCTGGCGCAGGAGGAGAAGGAGGGAGAGGAGTACGTCGTCGCGTACGCGAGTCGCTCCAACAACAGCGCGGAGAGCAACTACTCCAGCTACGAGGGGGAGTGCCTCTGCGTGGTTTGGGCTGTCGTGCGGATGTTCGGCCGCACCTGTACGGCCGGAGCTTCGTGCTGGTTACTGACCACCAACCCCTGAAGTGGCTGATGACCAACCAAAAGCTCACTGGGAAGCACGCACGCTGGGCTCTCATCCTGCAAGAGTACCAGTTCGAGATCAGGCACCGATCGGGGGAGACGCACCTCGACGCGGACGGGCTGAGCCGTAATCCCAGCACGCGAGACAGCAGCGAGGCACGCGCAGACCACGATCGGGAGGACGTGGAGCTGCCGGCCTGGACCGCGTCTGCCATGCTGGCGGAACTGGTGGGCGGAGCGGAGCTCGCGGGCGAGAAGACCGCGTGGGCAGCGCAAAGCCTGGCCGCCGTGAAGAGAAAGGGGCCTCCTCGCGAGGCCCTTCCCGGTCGTGCCGAGACCTTCCCACTGCTGCATTCTTGTTGCTGCCTGAGGAGCCTGAGGACGTGCGGGATGCTGGGGATACGTGTTTTGGAGATGCGCTGCGGATGCCGACCGGTCGAGTGCCACGCGACACAGGCGGGCGGCATGGCGTACCGAGCAGCGGCGTGGCAGCGCCCGGCGGGAGCGGGCGTTCTACGTCGACTGGGAGCGGAGCAGTACCACCACTGGCGGTCGCCAGCGGGAAGGAGGCGGCGGCTGGCCAACCTCTGGCCAGCGCGCACGGGGCCTGGAGCTCATCATCGGCGCTCCAACCTTTCTGGGCCCTGAACTTCCTGCATGACGAGGATAGGGGCCCTCTCAGGTGGCCTCCTTCCTGCTCGGCTGTCCATGTGTGTGATGCTGCTGGCGCGACGCATGCTGTGGCGGAGGCTGCGCTGGTGGGCCGGCACAGTCCGACCCGCTCGACTTTCCCGCTGAACGGCAGCGAGGGAGCGGCTGGCGGGAGAGCTGTTCCCACGCTGGCGCGAGGCGGCGCAGCACCTCTTCGAGCTGCGGATGGCGAGAAGGAGACGGCGGCTGGCTGTTCCATGGCCAGGGCGCGCGTCAGCGGGGCCTCGGACCCATCACCAGCGGTCCACTCCTACGGGGTCCCGAACTTCCTGCGTGACAAGGATAGAGGCCCTCGCAGGTGGCCTCGTTCCTACTCTGTTACGGATGATGGTTGCGATGCGGACTTGCGACAGCGGCGCTGGCTATAGCAGGCTGCAGACGCACGGAGGTCGACTCGCGCACATGGGCTCCCAGCAGGCTGGGAGTGCGCGGGGGCCGAGAGCAGCGAGGCGCTGGAGCGCGGAGCGTGGAGCGGGAGCGGGAGCCGGCGACCGAAGGCCGCGGGGGCAGCGAAAAGCCTGGCCGCGTGAAGAGAAATGGGGCCCCTTCCCGCGGCTTTTCCCGGTCGTGCCGAGACCCTCCCGCCACGCTGCTGTCGCTGGCGCCTGCGGATGCTGTTGCTGCTGAACGCGCTGTCGGTCGAGAAGCCGGTGGCGACGTGCCGACCGCCGTTGCCCCGAGGCCTTTGGCAGGGCAGCAGACACCCCAGCAGGAGGCTGGGGGGGCGCGGGACGTGTGGCTGGACGCGGACGTGCTGGCCTACCTGCAGCAAGGCGGGCATCCGCCTGGCCGGACCGCTGCCAGTCGGGACCGCGTGCAGCAGCGCGCCAAGCGCTACAGGTGGCACGAGGGCCACCTGCTGCGGAGGAAGGAGGACGGCGAGGAGAAGGAGGTGCCGCCGCCCGAGGCGCGCGCGGCACTGGTCCTGCAGCAGCACGAGCTGCT
>WELB01000446.1:0-10039 GCA_009602725.1 Spirogloea muscicola
CTCGCCCAGCCCGCTGGCCGGCCCCCTGGCCAGCCCCGCGCAGGTGAGGCGCGGCGAGCTTCCGCGGCCGCCGTGTACCGGTCTACGCAGGCGTCGCTGTGGTGGTGCTGTTGAGAGGCTCCACTGGCGGCAGCGGCGGTCGCGCGGCGGCCCTGGCCGTCAGCCGCTCGCCGCGGCCGTAACAACGCCCGCTGCCTGCAATGTGGACGCGGATGGTTTGCGCCGCGGCGCCGACGCTTAACGACACGCCATAGATGTCTTGCGAGGCCTTTCTGACGTCGCGCGCGCGTCTCGCTGCAATGCGGCATGCTCCAGTCGCTGCCGGACTGGAAGCACCTGCCGGCCGGCGTCAAGTTCGACCCGACCGACCAGGAGCTCCTGCAGCACCTGCACGACAAGGTCGGCGGCTCGGCGCACCCGGAGCTCCAGCACTTCATCCCCACCCTCGACGAGGACGGCATCTGCGGCATGCACCCCGAGCTGCTGCCAGGTCTGAACGCTGGCGTCTATCAATGGCCAACCAGGCGCATCCTGTGTTTGAGTGCCTCTTAATGGCAGCGTTAATCAGTATGAACCGGTCCTGGGTGTTGTGTCTGTCTCAGCTGACTGACTGTCGCTCAACCCCAGCCTCCACTGGTGGTGCACTCGAGTCATGGACTCCCAGACATTCTGCTCTGATGGGGCAGGATGTGTGGGCTCCCACACATCCTGCTCTTCATGATGCCACACCTGATGTTTCCTGACGGGTCCGCCATCTGCTGTGGCAGGGAGCACTAAGGATGGAAGCAACAGACACTACTTCCACCTGCCCGCGAAGGCCTACAATGTAGGTACTAGGAAGCGCCGAAGGATCCAAGCAAACACGCAGGAAATGAGGTGGCACAAGACCGGCAAGACAAGGCCTGTCAAGCTATCCAGTGGGAAGCAAGTAGGTGGTCGGTCAAGCACGTCAATGATCCTTAGCTCGTGCTTAAGGACCCTGCTGCTGAAATCCTTCACCTTGAACCCTCTTTTCTGAAGAGCTTGAGCCATCGTTGTGGATGTTGAGAATGTGAGGTGTGAGGTCTTGTGCATAAATTCTGCACATATTTTCCATTGTACAGGTCGGCTGGAAGAAGATTCTGGTTCTCTACACTATCGGCAAAGGTAGCAAGTCACAAAAGACTCGATGGGTGACACATCAGTATCACCTCGGTGAGAACCTGGATGTATGGAGCAGGGGGAACGTCTGTCCCAGTCTGTCAGCTAGCTGTTGCTACTTAGTCTGTAGATGTTAAGCAATTGTTGTCAAAGGGCGACAAGCTGTGACAAGCGTCCATTTATCGCGCCTGAATGTAGTCCAGATATGGCTTCTGAGGGCGCCGTAAATGTTGGCATGTTCTCTTAGCAGGGCCAGAGGAGGAAGAGGATGCAGATCAATGGGTGGTTACGAAGCTGTTCTACCAGATCCAGCCACGGCAGACGGCAAGCAGCCGGAAAGCGGACCCCAGTGACTCTATTGCAAAGTCAGAAGACTCCCTTGCCAACACAAGCCCAGACGCCAAGCGGTCATTGGGGCAATCTCTGCTCACCGCCACATCTGATCAGGGTCTTCAGTTCAGCAGGCCACTTGCTGAACCCAGTACAGACATGCCTGCGGAGGACCAAGGCGGGTCAAGGGCTGCACTACCAGCTGGCGAGAGTGGGAAGAAGGTGATGGAGTTAGCATCTTCTACAGCTGTTAAGGTTGTGCGCAGGAAGATGCTCAACCAGGTCCAAGGAGCCTTGAAAACCTCATTGATGAGGGCCTGCTCCACAGCCAGTGCACTTCTGGATGCTGTGGGCACGTTGGGAAAGTGTCCTGCTAATGAAGCCCACATAAAGTATACTCAAAGTGCAAGAGCAGAGCAACCGGAGGCCCAGGGTAACATGATGAGTGCAAAGGGAGTGGCGGTTGGAGCAGCGGCGCGCACAGCAGTGAGTTCCATTCAAGCCATTTCCTGTGAATTTATTGCAGACTTCAACATGCTGCTCAAGATCAAGTATATCCAATGTAGCTGACATGGCCTTCGTTTGATGTGGATTGGTGCTGAGTCTCGGCCTGCGAGTTCTACCTTTTCCTTTGCAGGACCCCTGGATCACTAGCAAGGATGCAGGTCCTTGCGACGAGAACGATAGCATATCAAATGTAGGCTCATCGCAAGAGGTACAAGCATACGGTCCTTTTGACCCACATAGTGCTAGATGCTGCCTGGTGGTGCTTGCATTTAACATGGAGCTGTTTATGAACCTTTTGCTGATTGTAGCAGCAGTACTCAGGAAGCATTTGCGAGCTGTCAAAGAGCTTCAAAGTGCCTGATGAATATGACACTGTATGAACTGCCATGCCTCACCTCAATTGCGAGCTGTCAAAGAGCTTCAAAGTGCCTGA
Source organism: Spirogloea muscicola (assembly GCA_009602725.1). Taxonomy (NCBI): domain Eukaryota; kingdom Viridiplantae; phylum Streptophyta; class Zygnematophyceae; order Spirogloeales; family Spirogloeaceae; genus Spirogloea; species Spirogloea muscicola. Next base: position 2,411 of record WELB01000446.1, read on the forward strand.
TTCATATGACACTCTATGAACTGCCATGCCTCACCCTCAAGACTGTTGCTGTGCATCATTGCAGCCTCCGGACGCAGCGCCAGCAGAAGCTGTTGAGTCAGCACCAGCCAATGAATCACAGCCCATAAGTGTCAGTCAGCTACTGGAATTCGACCCTGCAGTCATCCTCTCGCAGGAGATCTCAGCCTTACCCGATAGGAAGGCAACACGGGTAGTCGATGAGCCTGGACCTACACTGTCCCAAGCTGTCGATAAATTGGAAGTGCAGGGACTTCCTGATGTCCTCAAAACATCTCAAGATCAACAGGACATTGCCCAGGCACTCATTCACAACTCACAAGGCGAATCTGAGGAGCAGCATGTTATTCCTGTTCATACTAAAAGTATGCCGAATGGTAGGGACCCCCTACTAGACTCCTCCCCACCAGAGCTTGGGTGGTTGGACCTACTTAGCAGCCAGCAAAGCCAGGAGGATGCTTTAATTGTAGGAAGGCTGACTGGTGAGCCTGAGAGAACAGCACAAGGAAGTGAGGACTGTGTGGGCTTGAAGGACCCTGGCATGAGTGACAGGGAGGCTGCTGCTGCTACCCTGCCAACCATTTTGACAAGCAGGTTCGCCACTACTTAAGCCCAGGTTTTGCAGTAAGGAGGTTTGCGCGTGGACACAAATATCCTTCGTGTTCTGGAGCATGCTGTTCACAAGTGCAACTAAGCAGAGAAAGTAGAGGAACAGCCTATCATGTGAGCAAAGATTGGTAGAACTAGTGCCATCTTGTGATATTATTGATCTACATCCTGTGACCTGATTGATTTGACTGGTGTTGCATGTTGGGCCTTGTTGTCGCCTGGATGCTGCAGTCAGGAAGCTATGAACACAGTCATGGCACAGCTGGGCGTCCTACAGGACTCACAGGAATACGGCGACGGCAGAGGCAGTCCCTTGGCCAAGAGGGATTCCAAGTTGACATTCAGGAGTTCTCTGCAGGTAATTTGTCAGAGAAAGATGATATGGCCATGTCAGCAGCACACAAAGTCTATTGGGCTGTCCACTCCTTGGCAATGTCAATGCTTACCCATACTAATGGTGGGCTGATTGTCTGACTTCATGATGGTGTTGTGACTGGCTAGTGTGATGCTATATTTAAAATCGTGAAGGTCATTACTAAAAGGGTGACTAATGCTGTCATTTGCTGCTGTTTCGAATATGAAGATCAAGGGGAGTAGCAGAGACAGTCCTGTCCGAAAGAGCTCAAGGATTGCAATGGCGACCAAGGGAGATAGCAAACGGCATCAACCGAGCCGTTCTGCTCGACCTAGAAGGCAAACACAGTGAAGAGCTTTTGGTCTACATCGAGCATTCGCATAAGACAGGGTGAGCACGGCATCATGCGGAAGTTTCCTGAGAAATGTAATGAATCAATTGAAGCGCAAGGGACCCCAAGATCAAGCCATTGTTTGAGATATGCGCGCATGCCTTGCAGATCAGTCAATTCACTCTAGAAGAAAGCTCAATTTGCTTGATGGACAGAGCAGATGGCATGCTCTGGTAGGCTTCGCTTTTCATCTCACATCGGAATTCGGTCTTCTGCAGGTTCACGTCCATGGGCGCTGGATGATGCAAGCGGCTGTGATGGCTATCATGTGCGGCTTGCTCTGTACATAGAAGGGCTATTACGTGAAGCATGCCAGCTAATGTACTTGTTCTCCATAACACTTGTGCTGCTACGGCAGCTGATGTAGAATGTGTATACACACTACCCAAGACGAAATGTAAGACGTGTTAGTGGCATCTTCCAGCTTGCAAGGTCTGCAGTCCTCAACCCGGGCTTGATATGAATTTCCCTCATGATGCAGGATTGCTGCATCGGGGGGCAATTATTGTAGAAGACCAATGCAGCAAGGACGTCTACATGCACCAAAGCAAGTGGAGGGGCATACGATTAACCTCCACCTCATTTATGTTGATTGGTTGATCAGGCATTACCGCTCTGGCTGGGGTGGCGGGCGGGATGTGCCCTTCCGGGCAATCTGAGCAGCTCATATGTTGATGACGAGTGACTGTCTAGATGATCAACAGCTGAACGCAGGGAAGAAGGGCAGTAGGAAAGGGGGGGGGGGGGGGGGNGGAGGGGGGGTTTCCTCGCCAACGAGAGGCCCGACCCCGGCATCAGAGGGAGAGAAGTCGTGCGGTGCGCTTGCAAATTTAAAGAAGGCCAATCCTAGCCAACACATTGCTTAGCAGCCGTGTCTTCTTCTACTTCTTTCTTCTTGTGCAGGCTTTAGGGTTTTTTTAGTGCAGGCTTGGAGTCTAGGGTTGTGACAACGAGGGGCGGCTGTGAAAGCCAGCTGAGTGCACATGGGGGAAGTTGGAGTGCATTCAGTAACGCGGAGCTGTCAGGCTGAGCAACAGGCTCTGCCAGAAGAAGCAGCTCATCCAGTGTAAGGCAATGGCTCTGAGAAAGAAATCCTCTTCCAGTAGAGGGCGATGGCTGAGATTGGGGCCTCCTTTTCTGGGCTGGCCCAGAAAGGAGGTCAGCCCAAAAGGGGATGTACAGGAGCAGGAAGACTCTTCTAGGTGAGGTCGATAGCAGTGATTGGCCAGCCAAGAAAAGCGATGGACAGATGTGTTAAGTACTGGGCTGGGTCCGAAAGAGAGAAGGCGTGCGGGGCGCATGAAATGAAATGGGGCCAATGCAAGCCGATACATTGTTCAGGCAGAAAGAAGTGGCTCTCCCACAGGAGCGAAGGGCTGTGAACAGCCAGCCTGAAAAGACTTGACAAGGTCCGAAGGGGCCAACAGCGCTCTCAGAGCTTGCTCATTCCTTTTGGGCTGGCCTCTCACAGCCACTGCTGTCAAATTGGAAGAGCATATTTCTCTTTGCCCGGTACGATGAATACTTATGTCCACTTCACACCGGGTAGGTCTGCTGCAAAGTGCCTCGTCTTGGCCTGGAAGTGGCTGTGTTTTTGACCCTGAAGATCCATACAACGCGCGACACATATCCCTCGGCCGCGACCGACCGACCCGGTGTGCTGTGGCCCTTACTAACAATGAGTAATGAGCCGCAGATCCGAAAGATTAGCAGCCGGATAAAAAGCACTTTGCTTCTAGGAGAGGGCGGTGGCTGGGAGAAGGCCAACCCAGAAGAAAGAATGAATGAAGGAAAAACGGACGCTTTCAGAGAGGGCGATCCCACCTCACGGACGGAGCTGGAAGGCCTACAAAAGCACAAAACGATCTTCCGTGACCTCTGGGAAGTGGCCGCTCAATAACCTCTAGTCAGCAAGTACAGATCAGGATAACCAGAGGGCGGCAAAAGCGTCGCCCTAAAGAAACCCGGAGGCAGCAGCCAAAGCTGACCAGAAACACAACAGACAGGGAACCCCGAGGCTATGAGTAGGCAGTGTGGAGTAGAACGGCTCTAGGTAGGGGAAATGCCAAGAAAGCAGGAAGTGAAAGTGCTCGCCCACAGAGAAAAGGGGCTGACAAAGCCAGCCCAGAAAAAATGACAACGTTCGAAGCCGAAGAAAGAGGTGCCGAAAGGGATTTCCGTGTATTAGAAACAAATTTAGGCCAAATGGCCAAGTACAAAGGCAAGCACATCTAAAGATCTACATAACCTACAGCAGATTGACCCGCTCAATAACTACGGGTCAAAACATCGATGCATGAATACTAGATGCCAGAAATAAAACAGAAATTAGCAGCTCCTGGAGCTGCTTGAAGAAACTGCGGCCAGATTGACTGATAGAGGAGTGGGGCAGCAGCAGTGGCAGAAGGAATGGAGGGTGGGGAAAGAGGGCCGGAAGTGCCAACTGCGGCGTTGTCGACCTGTCCTGCTGGAGCTGCTAGAGGAGTGGGGCAGCAGTAGTAGCAGGAGGGATGGCAGGGGGGGGAAGGAGAGCTGAAAGTGCCAATGAGGGCCTTGACGACCTGGCCTGGCAGCAGTAGCAGGAGGAGGGATGTCGGGGTGGGGCAAAAGAGAAGCGCGGCCAGATTGACTGGTGGCTGGGAAAGGCCAGCCCAAAGGAATGGACAAGGTCTGAAGGAGCCGGTGCGAAAAGGGGACTACACTACAAACCACGGCAAAAAAACACACGACGATGCAAAGGGAAGCTCAGTACCCGCGAGTGAGCAACATCAGGTCGGAATCGCTTGCTGCAGGGAACGAGGAACTCAGCCGAGACCCAGAGGCGGCGGCCATAGCACGGCCTGCAGGAAATGAAAGGGCTCGCCCATTGAGGATAGGGGCTGGAAAAGTATAAGGGCTCGCCCATTGAGGATAGGGGCTGGAAAGAAAGTGCAGCCAAAAAGAATGGACAATGTCCGAAGCCAAAGAAAGAGGTGCCGAAACGTGACAACACTACAAACCCCGGCAGAGGGATGCAAAGGGAAGCTCAGTACCCGCGAGTGAGCAACCTCAGGTCGGAACAGCTGGCTGCAGGGAACGCTGCTGGAAAGGCCAGCCCCAAAAAAGAAGGAACAAAGCAAGCTAGGTCAGGTGGTCCGTGCGACGGTGGCCGTCGATCACCTGTCGGTCGGCGCCGCCGCGCGGGGCACGGGCGGGGGCCAGGGAGGGTCGGGCGAAGTATCCCCGCAACAAGCCCCGCCCACGTGCCCTGCCACGCGTCGCTCAAGCTCGGCCGTTATTGCAGGGCACGTGGCAGCAGCCCTACACGTGTTGCACGCTGACGGCCCAGGGACCCCGGCGATAACAGCTGGCTGGCGGCGGGGTCGGCGAGGGGCGGCAGCTACGGCTAAACCCCCGGTCGCGGACGCGGTCGCGGACGCGGTCGCTGGCCCTCGTACTGGGGTTTCGATTCGTGTGGCCTCCAATTTGTGCACCGACTCTTTGTAGACTTGATAATCCGGCCTTCCCCCTCCAATTCGTGCACCGTGAATAGGCTTGTTGACTCGGCCTCCATCTGATCCGCGCGCGGCCAACAAAACTGACTGCTCCTTGCACGCCCGTCCCACAGCACACTGCTTGTTTCGTTCTCGAGAGAAGGCTTCTGATCGGGTTGATTTCAGGCTGGCAGTGTCACAGCCCTGGCCCCTTTGCGACCTTGTCCATTCTTTGGGCTGGCCTTTCCCAGCCACCAGTCAATCTGGCCGTGCTTTCTCTCTTTGCGAGAGTCGCTTTCTGTTTGTTTGGCTGGCCTCTCACAGCCCTCGCCGGTTTCCTTTGCTGGTTTTGGGCCCTGAACACGTGTTTCGGCAAGAGTTGGCCTCCTCTCTGATTGCATGCGCCTCCGTCCCCAAGGCATGAAGTCTCCCCCGTAGCCCCATCAGGCAGCTCACTCACACCCTCGCTCGCTTCGCACCCCGCTCGTCTCTCTCCCGCCGCGTCTCCGGCCGCACCCCCAGAGCCCCCCAAGCTCGCTCCAGCTCGCCGCCGCCGCCGCCATGAACAGGCTTCTCTTCTGCTGTGCTCACCCCCGCGCCGCCACCGCGGGCACCACCATGGGGGCGGACCCGTACACCACTGGCCCTGCCTATGGAGCCACCGGCTATGGAGCCACCGGCAACCACCACGCCGGCCGTCACGCGGCGGTGAGAAAGCTGCACGCTTGACCTGCATTCACTTTGTGCAGTCACACAGCTGCAATGTTGGCCATCGCGTACACTGAGGCCTGTCCCGCAATGGCAAGTCTACAGCAGCCGCAGCATGACTGAGCAAGCATATATTGCGCCTCTCTTTGTGCTCTAAACCTGTGCCTCTGTTCTCAGTCAGTAGCGTCATGAAACCTTCGCCACCGCTCAGCTTGATGCCAGGCAGTTGCTGCCAGCCTAGTTGGACACCTCATTGCAGTGCTTGCACATTGTTCCAGCACGGTAGTCATGGCTAATGCCTTGGTCACTTTGTTGAATGCGCAGGAAGCTGCCACTGTCGCCGCAGTGGCTGAGCATGAGCACAACAAGCACCAGAGGCAGCGAGCTTTTGGTGGGGGTGGTCTGTTTGGCCGCAGACGCCCTGCAACTGCCATAGGAGCCACACCGGGGGTTGCACCAGTTCGGCGCAGGAAGTTCCTAGGACTTTTGTAAGCTGGATGCACTATTCCCACCTGCAGTGAGCAGGAGAGGCCTCAAAAAGCTTTATCCTTCGGCTGGACTTTTGACACCTCCTTTGACCACACTGTAGTGCCTTACTACTGGCATGGGGGTGGAGACATCTAGGACACTCTTGATTGTTTCACATCTTGCCATCTTGTTGAAGTCTGCTCTGGCCATCCATTGCTCTGATGCCCACTGGACTCTGCTCTGGCCATCATTGCTCTGATGACCAATGAGAGCACCATGTATACTGAGTTCTTCAGACAAAAGAGTGTGGAAATGCCTGATGACCAAGTTGTCTTGAATGCACGATGCTTATGAGGAGAGCCATCTGCTTACACATGCCGTTTATACACATCTGCTTATACAAAGTTTTACTTGATTACTCCTTGAAGTTCTACTTGAGTTTGCAAGAAAGATTCACTGAAGAGAAAGAGATTGTGCAGAAGGGGAGAGGATGTTGTTAAACTTGTGAATTCGTAAGCAGTGCTATTTGTGAAAACAGTGGAAGTTAATTGCAGGAAAATCTTGGCATGGATTCGCTATACTGTGACTGTCTATTTGTAATATACATTGAATTGTCAATGATTGGCCTACACCTGGTTGTTAAGTAACAAGAAATGGTCAATGACTGGCCTAGCCTACATCTCTAGGGGTTCCATCGACTGAGTACACTACACTGCAGCTTCAGCAGACCAACAATACTTCGCCCTACAAACCCTGTGTTGCACGACGATCATGCAAATTCTTCTCATGATCGAGTTTGCTCAAGTAGCTGACATTGACAGGTCTTAAATTCCTGCCCTCTTAGGAACGCTCCCGCCACTGAACTGGTGGCAATCTGATTGTGTAAGCTGTGTTAGTCTGGAGATAAACTTAAAAACAAGCCAGATGTCGTACTGTTATTTATAATATAGTCGATATATAATCTGGAGACATGCCTAAAAACAAGCCATAATATAATCTCATCACGTTTTAACGTACACAGTCTGACTAATTTAAGTGATAACAATATATCGACATTGCTTAGTACTAGCAACGGCACCAGTGCGATGGAGATCAGCATTTGCATGCCCCTTCGTGCCTGGATGTGTTGCTCGGAACTTCAAAGCACGGTATGCGCGAGTCTATAGTCGCATCTGTAGCAGGTTGCAGGATATACATTATCAATTATCAAACTTGGAGGTGAGCAAACTTCTCAAGTGCTTTCCGAAATTACTGTCTAGTTATCAAGCTTCTACAACTTTTCACGTTAATCAGCATGCGAAGATGTTACCTGCTTAATCAGTTGTCATGGCAAGAGAAAAGCAGGCATCTGGTGCACCATGTCAGGTCGTCAAGCCTGTGCAGGAGTTACATATGCGTAAGAGTGGAGCCTAAAATTGGCTGTGGAGTCACTAGTGGCTTCAACAAGAGTTCGGAGGCTGTGATTAGCGAGAGAGAGAGAGGGGGAGAAAAAGACAGAGAGAGAGAGAGAGAGAGAGAGAGAGAGAGAGAGAGAGAGAGAGAGAGAGAGAGAGAGAGAGAGAGAGAGAGAGAGAGAGAGAGAGAGAGAGAGAGAGAGAGAGAGAGAG
>WELB01000447.1:0-26068 GCA_009602725.1 Spirogloea muscicola
CCTCCAGACCTCGCCGGCGGCCGCCGGGGCGCCCCGCCCAAGGCCGAGAAGCTGGTGCCGTTTCACCGCGGTGAGGCCGACGCGGCGCGCCGCCGCCACGCCGGCTGCCCCCTCGTCCTCTGCGGCAAGTCCATGGGCTCCCGGTGCGCACCCCTTGCTCCGCAGCACCCCCCTGGCTATGCAGCGGTCGGGTCTGCCACCAGCTGCTTCTGCAGATTTCGTTGGCATTGCGGCAATTGGGCAGCGCTTCTAGTCTTCTGAGCGAGCACCCAATGGCCCTTTGGGGCATATTGTGGCCGCAGAGTGGGCTGCATGGTCGCGGCAGACGCTGGGGCGGGCATTGCTGCCGTCGTCTGCCTAGGGTACCCCTTGAAGGTACGTCAAGGTGCGAGGATCATCAGACCTGCCCCCGCAAGCACACACATCCAAGCATATTCATCTGTGCGAGCAGTGTGCCGATCGAGCCGGGCTTGCCAAGAGCGCAGGGCATGAATGGCATGCTGCGGGACACGACACTGCTGGACGTCAAGTTCCCAACACTCTTCGTCCAGGTCTTAAGACCATCCCTGAACTCCATCGGCTGAAGCAATTTGGCGCGCTGAGACCAGGATACTAGCTGCAGGCGGCCTTGGCGACTATTGTCCCATCTGCTGACTACGGTCTTGGCGCTTGCAGTACTTACGTCCAATCAAATACATGGATGTTAGCCTGCTGCGGCAGAGCAGCAGCTGTTGACTTTCGCCAGGGCTGTGGCGCTGCAGGGTAGCAAGGACGGCATGTGCCCGCTCGACAAATTGCAGGAGGTGCAGACAAAGTTGGTGGTTGCAAACGAGTTGCGCATTGTGGATGGTGGCGACCACAGCCTCAAAGTGGGTGCAAAGCAGCTCAAGGCTGCCGGCGAGACTCAGGCATCGCTGGACCTCAAGGTTGCCAAGGATATCGCTGACTTCTTGGCAAAATCACTCGCATGATGGCCTGCATGCTGCAGAGGCTTGGGAGTACTAAGCGCTATTCTAAGCGCAATTTGACAAGGAGCGGAGTGGCAACTTTGCTCACACTCGCCAAGGCCAGATTTGAATGTCTGTCAGGTTGGGATCACAGGACTGATTACCAGAACGATCGTTGTTGTGCTGCACGTCAGCAGCATTGGAAGATGACTCACATACATCTGAGCATGCCATAATTGTATCATTTTGCTGCTGCAGACTGGCCATCCTATCTGAGCGGTTCACAGGCTCAAAACTTGAAATATGCATGACTACTGAGCAACACAGCCACCTCGGACAGAATTGAGTATACAAATGGACATATCGATTCATTATGTGATGGATATCGTATCTAGCTACAAATTTCACCTAGCTGATGGGAGCAACTCTACCTTGAGGTTTCTTTACAAAGGATAACCTTCAAAGTTGAAGAGCTCAAGCTTCTGTTGCTGCTGTCTCCCTGCTGTTGGAATATCCAAGATTCCAAAAGACCAAAAAGTCTCATGGTGCTTTCTCCTGGGCGTGGTCTGGAGCTACACGGCTCAGTACTAAGTGCAGGGCACATTGTGCTGTAATTTTCTGTAGGTAAATTTGTTGCTCGCCCCAAAAGCTAAATTTGTTGCTCGCCCCAAAAGACCGTCAAGAAGTCTTGTCCTAATGCTTTCTCCTCAGCACTTACGGCCTCTATGGCCCAACACTAAGTGAAGGGCACATTGTGCTCCGCACTAACAATAACAATCTGCCTGAAACAGTCACGTCAGATATCTGGTCGAGATTAACTGGTAATTCCAATCTTCTTGGCTGTCACGGTGCAGGGAGCATAAATGCCGAGGAACAGCTTCGCAGACAACTATGTGCAGACAGTATGCCATGCATAACAGGCTGACACCGGCAGTACTGGCTGGCAACTTCAATGTAGGTTAGTCAGCGACACTGAAAAGCAGGGGAAAACTTTGGACTAAGATTTGAAATGTGGGAAAATTGAGGTATGAAGTAGCCCTGTGCTAATGTAGCACCTTGGGGAGTATTACAAGGAGGAGCTTACAGAGGGTTTGAGCAAAAACCACGAAATTCCATGCAAGCAGAGAAGCTCAGAAGCATTGACTAAGCCTAGACCTACACTATCTAGTGCTAATTCTGTCATTCTATTGCACAACATCAAGCGGCTGGCCAAGTGCTGAAAGCCCTGTAAGGTTGCCAGCGCGACCGTGCAGCGGGTGCAATGCGCGGAGGGTGCGACGCGCAGAGGGAGGGGCCTCAGACCAATGGTGCCCGGTGTGGGACGCCCTTGCGGCGGTGTAACCTCCACGAATGCTCCATGCTGTCGCTTTGCGTGGGCGTGCAGGGGTGGAGGACGGGACTGCTGGGTGCAGATGCAGCTTCCAGCAGTGGGGGCAGCGGCACCATGTCAAGGAGCTTGCTGGGCGTCATCCGCCGCCGCTTGGATGACGGCGAGGGCGGCGCCCAGAAGCCCCCGCCGGAGCTGACCTCCGGCTCCTCCAAATGCCGGGCATGGCCGTGGCCGTGGCAGTGTCTGGCAGCGCCGTCGCCGCCGCTGCTGCCGCCACCGCCGCCGGCCTTGCCACCGCCCGGCCGCGGCTGCATGGTGAGGTCGTCGCCGCCGCCGTCAGGGCGCGCCAATGCGGCGAGCTTGCAGCCGAGGGAGCAGAAGCGGCAGGCGTCGAGGAGCGTGCGGCGGCAGCTCTCGCAGGCGTAGGGCGCGCCCTTGACGGGGTGCTTCTGGGGCCGGCCATTGAGAAACACGATCTTGGCGCTGTTGATCACGTACACCTGGATGGCAGCCAGGTCCAGGTGCCGCCCAATGTCGGCCACGCGCACGACGTCGTGGTACGAGGAGCGACGGATCTGGAGCGCGGCGTGGCCAGCATGCTGCCGCGCCACGCAGGCCTGGCACAACGCGCCGGCGCCGGGCGCGCACTGCACGCAGAAGAAGTTGCGCTCGCTCTTGTGCGTCGCCGCGTGCGCCGCGCACGGCACGAAGAAGTCCGCGCGCAGCAGCGCGGGCAGCCACGGCGGGCCCTCGCGCGGCAGGCTGTCCTCGGCCGCCGGCGGCAGCTGCGACACGCCCACGCCGCCGCCGCCGCCGCCGCCGCCGCCGTCTCCGATACCACAAGCGGCAGCACAGGCGGCGCCGTCGCCAGCGCCGATGTGAGCGCGTACCGCAGCCAGCTCGTGGCGCCGCCGCTGATGCAGAGGATGCGAAAGCAGGCTCTGCCAGGTTGCTGCGGAGGCGCCAGCAGAGGTGAGCCGCAGGGCCCACAAATTGGGCTCTGGTTTAACCAGAGCCAACAGGTAGTCTGCTTGTACTTTTGCCTCTCTCAAAGGGTAGAGGTTCTCCGCTTAGGTTCTGCTCAGAGTCACTTAGTGGTGCTGGGTGAAGTCAATGCTTTGAAGGATTCCGGGTGGTTATCTCCTTCATACCAATTCTGCCTATAGTCACTAGATGAAGCTGAGTGAAGTCACGGCTGTGTAGGCTTGCAGGTGGTTTACTCTGGCACTCAGGTGTCTGCCAGGGATTGGGAACGCAGATGAAGTGAACTAAGTTGAAGCTTGTTAGAGTGCTGATTTGCCTGCCATCTGGTATTCTCTTGCACAGGCAGGCAGCGCATGCCACGACTGGCTGGTAGTCGTCACTGCTGTCCCTACGGCCACCATCACCGTTGTCAGAGCGTGGCTGGGCGGCCAGGGGCGTATCTGGTCCCAGCAGGCCGTGAAGGTGCACCGCAGCCAGGACTTATATAGCTGAAGTGTGTATTAGCCAGTCAGCCCGTAACATACAACTTGCTGGCACGATGAACGTCTTGTTGCTCGGCCCCTCTGCAGTAGCTGCGTCTCCTGTAGCACTTCTGCAGTATGAAGTAATTGAAAGATGGCAACTCCCCCGATCGACATTGACTTATGGCCAGACCTTGCAGCCATGCTTTTGGCGGCTCCCCACTGGGCTTATATTTGATATATTTTCTTTTTGATGTGCTGGACGAGCTTATGCACTGATGCCAACAGGCGGGTACTGCGTTGTGACCAAAAGGACGGGCCAATGTGGCCCATGTTCTTTAACTGCCAATATGGCACCATCTCAATTGCGAACTAGCAAAATATCGATGTGCCCTCTCTCCCCTCTCTACCTCTCGCTGTTGCCCCCTGACCACCAGCACATACTCCCTCTACCTCCCATCTCAATCTGTCCGGCTTAAACCCAACTTAACCCCTCTCAATGCTTCTACCAAAATGCCTGAGGGCCGCCTTCCTGCCATCTAAGTCATGCAACTATACCATTACCATTACCATTTCAAAGTGCTTGCCAGGAGTTCATCCTGACTTCATTCGCCAGCTCAATGGTCCTCACGCTTGACTCCCGCCACCGCCGGCGCCGCCGCCGTGACCACTGCGGACGATGGTTCCGGGGGTGCTGGCGGCTTCCGGTCGGGGTTGTAGACGCTGTAGTCCCCAAATTCTCGGTGGCCGCTGCACCACAGGCATGCCTATCTGGGCCGCTTTACATTGCTCCTCCAACAGAGGCTGCTATATTAGCATGCCAACTTACTCAAGACCCTTATGAGCTGTGAAACCAGACTTGACTCTTCGTGAAGTCGGCCTCTTGATTCCAGGACTGACGAGAAGAAGCACATCATGTGGGCAGTCTCATGAGCAGCATACCAATGTGGTTTTTTTCTCAGAAAGATGTAAGCACAAACTGTTGCACAATTACTAGGGTAGCAGGATTCCACGGGAAGCATGGACCAGGTGGTCATATAGTGGTGGAGTGTGCACGAAGACAACGAGCTTCATCTAGCATTGATGTTTATGGCTTTGACCATACCTGTGCTCAACGGCCCAGCCGGCGGGCAGGAATCGCGGGCGCACGGCTGCCACGAACGTGCTGCGCCATACCTGGGAGAAGACGCGCAGCGCGCCCTCGCCGCCCGACGCCAGCAGCACGCCCACAACACGCCGCCCGTGCTCCGAGTGGCCCAGCGGCGCCTCCGCCTCCCGTCGGGCCGCCGCCTCTGTGGCACTGCCGAACCTCGGGCCCGGGAGTATCGCCGCCACAGTCGACGGCAATGACGTCTGCTGCAGGAGCTCCCTCCCCCCTTGCTTGGCTCCACAGTTCTTCAACTGCGCTCCACATTTGTTCCCTGTAGCTCTCTCGCCTTCTTCCTGCAGCTCAAGCTGAAGGCTCTGGCCTCGACTGTCCACGCCACACAGTGATGCCAGGCCGTTCACACTGTCAGTAACTCTGTGGTGATCCGCTTGTCCAGCCAGGCGCAACTTGCCATGCTCCGTGAAACTAGTAAGATCATCGTCGTGGCCTCCAGCTCCCGTGATCTGTCCTCCTTCCTGCCTCAGTGTTCCTCCTACCAACCCAGCATGTGCAGCGGCTTGGTCGTCCGTCTTGCCAGCCAGCGATGCAGCCCGCCGCAGGCCNCTCAGGCTAGTGCCTTGCACCAGAAAGCTGGGCGAGCTCTAGTAGGTGGCAGAAGGGCTCCGTTCCTGGCATCTAGTATTCATGCATTGAGTAGTGACCTTTATGTTTTGACCCGTGGTTATTGAGCGGGTCAATCTGCTGTAGGTTATGTAGATTTTTAGATGTGCTTGCCTTTGTACCTGGCCATTTGGCCTACATTTCTTTCTAATACACGATCTCTTTTCTTGGAAGGGGGGTTGCCGAGTTGACCATCCTTCGTGGTACTTGCTGCTTCGTTGTGTGTTTCAGCGCTTTCCAGCAGCTCGTCTTTTCAGATCTGCGGCTCCTCACTCGTGGTCATTGAGTGGTACGTGCTCCCCCAGTGGCACATTCGTAGTTTGGCCCCATCGAACCTTGTCAATAGTCTTCGGGCTGGCTTATCACAGCCCTTTTCGTTTCTCGCCGGGACCTCATCTTGTCCTTCAACGCTCACTCGCTCATGCCGTCCACTCGCGCGCGGGCCGTGCTCTTGTTGCTGCTTCTGGGTCTCGCCCGGCTGCATCTTTTCCAGCCTCGAGCTACTCTGACCTGATGTTGCTCACCCGCGGGTATTGAACTTCGTGTGAATCCGTCATGTCTAGTTGTCTAGATGCCTAGCTAGTGTTGGAGCTCTTTGGATATTGTCCATTCTTTTTTGGCTGGCTTCTGCCAGCCCCTCTCTTCTATGGGCGAGCTCATCTTCTTACCCCCAGGGAGAGTCCACTTCTCTTTCCGGCGCCTTTGAACCTTGTCCAGTCTTTTCGGGCTAGCTTTCTTCTTTCACAGCCCTCTCACCACCTTTGGAGGGGCTTGATTGTCCTTGAAATGAGAGTCGCCCTTGTGCGGCAGCAGCTCCGCTCCCCTGTGGAGGAGGTCCTTGCCAGAAGTCTGGCAATAGCATGTGAAAACGTACGGACAAGAAAGGTGCACATAGGTGGACGAGAGATGGACCAGAGGACAGTGGCTGAGGGTGGCCGTAAGTCTGAACGAAGCCCCGTAAGAGGTAGTGGCAAGAAGAAGCTACTCTGAAGGGGGCGATATGTCGAAAGGCCAGCTCAAAGGAATGGACAAGGTTCAGTCGTTCGAGAGGTCGGCCTGAATAAAGGTGTGAACGAGAGCTGAGCCGAGCAATGTTTAGATTCAGAGTTGAAGTTGCATTCGCAGACGCACTCGCACTTAGACATCAGCGCCGCAGTAGACTCGCCTATGGCGCTGCCGTCACCTTTTGGCACCAGCCAGCACATGTCTCCAGAGGGAAGCAGCCACGGACTCCAGGCTGCGAGCTGGCAGGAGCTGCGGCGACTGCTGCGGTGGCAACAGCCGCCGGGCTGCGCCTCTCTCTCGGGCTTCACCGAGGATTTCCCGAGGATCCGCGGGCCTAGGGAAGGCCTGTGGTGGGCATGAAAGGAGAGGAGAAGATGCAGCTATCTCAGTACAATCTGCTGAGATAGCTCACTCAAAGTAAGGCAATGGCTGTGAGAGGCCAGCCCAATATCAGGAGACGGAGGCCAAGTCGAGCAAGTAATGTTCAGGCGGGATCTAGTGCAAAGAAGATAAGGATAGGGCTGCACAAAGTGAAGACCTTGGCTTAGAGGGGCTAAGTTACCAGGGCGAAAGCAAACCTGTAAGGGCTTTTTAGACTCACGAGAGTGCACATACAGATCCAACAGACTTACTTGGGGAGCCGGAGCACCGCCACAGATGCCAGTGGCGTCGCTTAGTGCTGGCCCTGTATGCTAATGAATGGCCAATGCCAAGGAGAGCTGCAAATGGAACACAAGTTGCTTCCTGTGACTAACAATTCACGCCTGCAGAATGCTAGTATGCCACAAGCTGCCCCCCCCCCCGACTACGAAGGCACGCGAAATACAAGTGGGCCATACGATGGAGGGCGCACGCCCGTCACGAGGCTTGTGGCGGCTCGATGACCTTGCCCGTCATTATCTCTATCTGGCTGGCCTTCTACAGCAACGGCCCCCTAGAAAAGCTTCCTAGCTTGATCTGCCAACAGCTAGGTACACGGTCATGTAGCAATAGAGCACATTGGCTTTCCACCAAATCAAGAAAACATCACACCTTCTTTGTGCCCAACCTTGCATGGAGCTGCTAATGGGGTTGGACTGGAGCAGCTGACCGAGCTGAGTGGGCCTCGTCTCAGTGGCACCTTGCGCACCACCTTACCCCGTGTATCTTGTTAGCTGGCAAGAGGTGGCACTCCCAATGGGGGCAAGGGCTGCGACAAGCCAGCCCAAGAATTGACAAAGGTCTGGAGGGGCCGACAAGCGTGTAGCAGCTACAAAGGGGCCTGAAGATGCTATGGCAGAAACAGGGGGAGGATGGATCACTCAGTAGTAAACGAGTGAGGAGCCTCAGACCCGACAAACTAGCTGCCGAAAAACTATCCCCATCTAAGAGAGCCACTGCGCCCAAGTGAGACTGCTCTCGCTGGTAGCACATTGACGGCTTTGAAGGCCAGCCAAACTGTGTACAAGGGACTTTGTGTGAGAAATGTCTCATATAACTGAAGCTCGCCCCACGAGGGGCCGCTTAATATCCCCTCGTCAGCTAGACGAAGAAGTGAAACAGGAACCACAGCTTCCTGTCCGAACGGCTGGCTATCAAACAGCCACTAATACTGCCGCTTCTACTGGGCAAAACGCTACCCAAAGCTGACGTACGGGTCTTCTCTTTGCTCTTATCCGTGGCCGCATCCGGCACGTCTCATGGCTTCGGTCATGTACAAGCGGGGAACTTACAGTGACGCTTGCCCTTCTTGCGCCTTGGAATATACATGCAAGCCTATCCCGCCCTCTGGAGGGCAGTAACTGAAGAGGGGCCGCTGAAGTCCAGCACCGACGTGGTGCACCCTTGGAGACGTCATACAGGTCCTCAGCCCTCTGATCAAAGCTTGGCAAATACAGGTCGATGCAGATTGACAAGAGCAGCTCAATCAGGACAATAGAGTCTCTCATATTGAGATTGAGGCGACGGCAGAATCTAGGTGGTGTCATTCCACGTTCGAACAGCTCGGTCGTTGTCTGTTTAGACATGCCCACACTTTCTAAACAAAGACAATTGAAGTCTGCGAGTAGGAAGGGCTGCATTCCAAGATTTCTTCTCTGCTCTTCCAACGCAAGGGACCAGGGGTTCAGACAAGTGGCAGGCGCGCTCTGCAATCATACAGCATGCTGTCGACCCGGCCCTTCTATTGATAGGGATGCTTTCGCTACAATGCAAAAAGTAGCACAAGTACTGCCAGAGACACTGCCAGAGTCACTGGATCGCTGCTGAAATCGGCTGGGGTGCTGAAGCTCTCAGGAGTCCTATAGGTTCATCTAAGCTGCTGTGCAATTTCAATTTGCTGGCCCCATCGAGGCCAGGCCTGCTAGCGAGAAGCTGGTCAAAAGCCTAAGGTGAGGGATGCCTCCAGCAGGGCAAAGTTGTTGAAATTTTCAACCGCTACTCCTAGGTCAACAACCTCTTAAATATATCTCATTGTAATAGATTGAGGAATCTGCATCGGGTGCGATTATATGATATCCCTCCTAATTTAGGCACTGGTATTGTCACTGCTCGACATGCAGAGGCCGCGTATAGTGTCTTTGACTTGCACACTTGCATCACAGTGACCATGTTGGGCACGCCAGCATGCATGTCAAGTGGGCGAATAGGTGCGCGGGTCAGACTGCATCACCACTTTGTTGTGCTGGCAGTGCCAAAAGCAGTCGATCACCTACCCAAGCAGTCTGCCCAGGTAATGACCAGATAATGACCACCCTTCAGCGCATTACTCAATTGGGAAGTCATCCAGCCTCTCTCGTCTCTGGAAGCTACTGCTGGAGTTGGAGGCATGCAGCCAGTGATCAACCACATCCAGCTCCGTTGGACATGCGCCTGGCTTGCAAATTGTTGCCAGCATGCAGCGCAGCTGCGCAAGTTTCAGATGCCACATCCTCGTTGCTTGCACGACACCGTCATCTCAGAAGCTTGCCTCCACTCGATTACCTGATTCGTACCACGACAAGCCAGGACGTGGTATCGAACATGCAAAGTCTGTGTCATATGGCACCCATTACCCTGGCACGGTGGCTAGCGTAATTGCCATTACTGTCCCCTGCAGAGAGGCATGCAGCTGAAGTATCTTGGTGCTGCAATAGCGTGCTGTCAAAGACTACTTAGCAGCACGGCAACTCCACGAGCTTCATCAGCTGCCAGAGGCCTGCAGCAGTTGGTCAAGACATGTCAACATAAAAGAGAGCGGACACATACACTAGCTGCCTAGCCGTGGACTTGTGCTCCATGACATCGATGCACGTGCTACCCAGCATGGTCACGATCAGTCTGTAGGATGCCCATTGCATAGGTACCCCATTATGCTTCATCCTTACTTTAACCCAACCCCAAATTTACATGAGTGTTCGCGTCACAGCGTGGTCAAGCCTGCACCTCGTGCTAGGAGCCTTGACCTGGCTTGTGGGCCTCAGGCAAAGTTTTACTGTCAACCTCAAGAGTGGACTGAGCTAAGCAAGTTCCTTCCGTGATGTTGGTGGCTGCTCTTGCACTTGTCTTGCAGCCGAAGTCGCTCACTGAGCGAGCACACGAGTTCAAACATCCATGTGTGCGGGAGCATCCAGCTGCTTGGACTTGAAGTCGGCCACCGCGTCTTCGAAGGTCGCTCTCACAAAATCACAAATTGAAGCCAAGTCCTCGAGCGCGTCCTTGAACACGTCCTGGGCTGAATCACCTGAGCCCAAGCGCGAGAAACGAGCATGCATGTGAGTGCTGTAAGCGCAAGGCCACAGCCCATTCGTCATCCTGCGCCCACTCCGACCAGGCTGCCTGGAGGAAGCGACAGCAGCCCTGTGAGGCCGAGGAGCAGTCCGTTGCAGGGCAAAGTTCCGAGGACACGAGTCTGCAGAGCTCGGCCCTGGACACGGCGCGGGATCCGGGGGCCGGACCTGTGGTCTGCACGCGCACGTTCACGCGCGCCTCCGAGGGGTGCGGCACCGAGTAGCCGCAGAAGGCCACACGCGGACTGGCGGCCGCCGCGAAAGCAACGATCCGCCGGGGGTCAGACTGCCGCTCAGTGCCAGCAGCCGCTGCGCGAGCTCGAAGCGGGCTGGAGGCTCCAGTGCGGGTAGAGGGGGGCGCGGCCTTACTCCTGGTTGAGCACGACGCGCAGCGCGTTGCCGAGCGTGTGGTCCTCGTCGGCCAGCGAGAAGGTGGCCGCATTCGCCGCCGCCGCTGGCGCCGCGCCAGCGGCCGCGCCGTCGGCAGCGCCAGTGGCAGCGCCCTGCTCCTCCACCATCTGGCCAAGGCCGCCGCCGCCGCCGCCGCCGCCGCCGCCGGGCACGGGTGGGAGCTCGGCTCCGGACCCCTAGCTGCTAAACCCTGGCTCGTCCTCNTCCGAGGCCGCCGCCGGGCGCCGTCGGGGAGCCACGCCGGCGCAGCGCCCAGCTGGGGCGGTGGCTGGGCAGCGCTGGCCAGGCCATGCTTGGACGCCGCAGTACGCGGCGCCAGCGACGGCGCAGGCGCCGAAGCCATTGCTGCCGTTGACGGCGGCGGAGAGGAGAGGCCTCGGCTGGCTCGCTGCCTGGCCTGCGCCGGCGTGTGGCGGCTGCAGGGGCCAGCGGGACACGGCCAGGCCGCAGCTACTGGCTGGACGGGGGCCTCGCAGGTGCGTGGGCGAGCTTGTGCAGACGTCCGCTAGCCGCGCGCTCTTCCTGCGATGCCCACAGCATTCTGCTGTTGCACTGCAGCCGCCTCCAGCTGTCCTTGCAATGGGCGCGCCCCGCTTGTTGAAGCATGCGGTGCTGACCGCTGCTGGCGAGCTGCGCTGCGGCGGCGCCTGGCCAGGCGCGCCCCGCGGCGCGCGGCGACGGCGTGTGCGGCCACGGGTCAAGCGCACGATGGCAGTCCCTGCCCTCGCCCGGCCACGGCGTCGACGTCCGCCGCTTCTGCCGCTGCTGTCACTGCCGGCAAAGCCTCCCACCGGGCCGCCGGCGGGCGGAGCCGCTGGGGCTCCCTCCTCAACCGCGTCGTCTTTGGCACCCTCATTGGTGCCATGGCCATCTCCAGCATCGTTGCTGGCGGCTGGGTCTTCACCGCCTGCTTGGCTATGATGGGCATCCTGGTGAGCCCTTGTAAAGTATGGGCAGTAATGCGTTGCTGAAGCGTGGCAGGCTGCACGTTTGCGGGCTCCATGAAGAGCCAGAGTTCGGGTAGAAGCTCTACAGCTGACGTGTGTCCGTCCTGCAATGCAGGGGACACGGGAGTACTTTGGGCTGGCGCACGCCAAGGCCTTGGCGAGGGGCTGGACCCCGGCGCCCCCCATTGCCACAATGGTCTCTGCCACTCCACGCCCTGTCTATTTGATATAGCTTTGCACAAGCATTCCGTCATTGCAAACTGTCTCTCTGCACACATAGCCTTCAAAGGAGAGGACAACATCACTGAAGCACCATGTAGCTGATCATGTCCTTGCTTTGGTTCCTGAGTGGCTGAGCAAGTGGTGCCTTCGCAGGCATGCACCTTAATGTGCACGGCTCTGCCGGTCATGACGTACTACTTTGGGGGCCACATCATCTACGGCGTTGTCACTGCTACCTGCCTCGTCGCGGCTGTCCTGCTCATTCAGGTGACGCCCCACCTCATGCCCAGGGCATTAATGCTTATCAGTCATGCCATCTGCAGTCGCAAGAGCATTGCAGGGCTGCAAAAGACAGCCCTACTCAGGATTGCATTAAGATCTGTGTTGACTGGGGCATGGGCGCCCCAGTCAAACGGCAGCAGCTTTCCGATTAGCAAGGTGGCGTGCGGCTGACTCACAGACATCATACTGTTTCTGACAGTTTACGCTCCTCTCTCCTTGCAGCCCACACGGCCACGGAAAGGCCAATTCACAAGTGCGCTCTTTGGGCTCTTCTATTGCGGATACCTGCCAACATTCTGGATCAAGCTGCGGTGCAGCTTGCCCAACTTCGGCCCCCTGCCGGCGCCGGCATTCTTGTCCTCGTGGCCGCTGCCCTGGGCAGCAACAAGCGAGTGGACTGTTGGGCTCGTGGCCACCTTTGTAGCATTCTCGACCATAATTGCTGCGGACACGGGGGCTTACCTCGGCGGGAAGACGTTTGGGCGCACGCCCCTCATAGACATTAGTCCCAAGAAAACCCGGGAGGGTGCCTTAGGTGCGTCTCAATACAAGCGGGGGCTTGCCACCGGCTTCTCCGGCACTTTCTAATGCCTGCAGGTTACCAATCACAAGGAATGCTGCAAGTTACAAGCTGAAAGTGGCGTATTAGAATGCCGCATGCCTTTGGCACCTCACTAATTTACATGCTCAACAACGTGCAGCTGGCCTCCTGGGCGCTGTTGGAGTGGCTGTTGGCCTCTCGAAGCTCTTCCAATGGCCCTCTTCCATCTTTAGGTTTGGGCAATTCCAGCTTTTCCTGGATATTTTAAGTTCTAGTGGATGGTGAATTTGGAATGTCACTAGTGACTCTATGGGATGCACTTGCCTTCAAGAGCGTTGCATTGTTTGCTGCCTAACAAAGCTGTGCTGGCACGATCTGTGCAGCTCCGCCACTCTCGGTGTCCTGGTGTTTATGGCCTCCCTCTTTGGGGACCTGACTGAGTCCATGCTGAAGCGTGATGCCGGTGTGAAGGACTCAGGTCAGCTCATTCCTGGGCACGGTGGCATCCTGGACCGCGTAGACAGTTACATCTTCACTGGTGCCTTAGTCTACTCCTTTGTCAAGGTCGGCCTCCCCTTGTTTGGCTGACTTGCCTGGAGCCCATTTGGCGATGGCTGGACGCTTCAGCTATGGCTCAGCATCAAGTGCTTTGCTCGACTCACAATATCAGAAGCAGCCATCAATTTTGCCGCCATGAAAGTTCTCATAAGTGGATGCCGACTGCATAGTATTTGAAGTGCTTCGCAACCTCGTCATTTGCCTTTAAAATGTAAGGCGTGAATAGTTGGTGGACCTAATAAAAATCGGTGAATGAAGATAAGGTGGATGGGGGCGCTAAGCTTATGTTTTAGGTCAGCCGTGACAAACCGCTGCATATGGCATCATTGATTTACAGTACCGATCACCTCTGCCATTGGCTTCAAGGCAGTCAAAGTCGAAAGGACCCCTCTGCTGATATATAGTAATTGTTGAAGTTGAGGCCAGTCAACAGATCAGCCAGATGAGGCAGCTGATAGGTGTCCTGCTTGGATGACAGCACCTGCAAGATTCATGGAGGCTGATCTGCATGTGAGCAAGTCAAGCAGCCAACACCTGTGTTCCCCCCAATGAGATGCACATGATCTATCCAGATTGCCCAGGGCTTTCAGTGAGTCAAGCGTTGCATCAAACCCTTAGCATGAAGGTAATGCCCTTGTTGAATGCATCCTCCAAGGCAGGCAGCTCCTCATCAAGAAGTACAGTGTCAGAGTTGTCTCCTATAGACCTAAGCCTCATGCTGAGCTTGCAATATTCCAGAGCTAGTCCCAGGAGCTTGTGTATCCTTGCTGACATCAAGAGTGACTGCAAACACATAAGAACTGTCCATCAGTAAACTCTACATGAGGGCAGTGCAAGAGCCTGAAAGGACTGGGCCTGACTTTCTCATATCACACCATAGATCAGATATCCTGCCAAGTTCACCACCAAGCTGGCAGCAGATGTAAGCAAGGGTATTCAGTTGGACATTGAGGAGGGCGATTGATGGATCCAAGGAATGCTCACAAATCTGTCTGGGGTGAGAAAGCAACACTGCTGTATAGATAGCAAATAAGCAATGTGATCATTGATGACATTCTTAAGAGAAGTAGCTACTGCCAAGCTGCCACAGAGCTGTATCCACGCTTGCACCAGTATCTGTCATACTACAAGCGAGTCTTAGCAGCAATTGCATGCTTGCCACCTTCCTCAATTGGAGCACCGTGCAGCAACCTATAGGCCTGTGAGCATCACGCATCAACAAGCCAACAAGGCAAAAGCCCATGCAGTGCACAATGGACAGCATTGTAGAATACTATCCAGCTCCTTACAGCAAACAACACCACCTTAGCCCTTGCATTACTGATCTTCATAGGTAAGGGAAGCTTGATCTTGGCTTTGCGATAAGAATAACTCTACTGCTTGACGCAACTGAAGAATACTCAAGAGTGCAGGGTGCATGTTTTGTACGTGCTTGGTGATGAACTGATGTAACGTATCGACGAAATGCATCAGCCTCTGCTCCATCAACTTCAATCGTTCACTGCAGACGCGCCTTGTGGCATGACCCTGCTGCCATGCCATTCCACTCTGCATATTGCATTAGCACCAAACTACTTGGGGTAAAGCTAGCTTAATGCAGACTGTTGCAGTTTGTGTCACTAGATCACAAACTTGGCCTTGACTGTGATTTGCACAACTCAAGCAGTACATTGCAAGTAAGCCAGCTATACTTGGCAAGCTTTCTCTGCACCTTCCACGAAGAACGCCGCACTTGTGAGAGAGCGTGTTTGGCCCGCTTCACTTTCATCAGGAAGACCATTACCTGAGCAGCACCGCCATGCAGCTGTAAACATGACAATCAAGGATGTTCTTATGTTTAACATGCAAATGGGTTCCAACAGGGCCAAACTGCAGCTTGGGGAAGTTTGTCAGTGCAGGCCTGCAAATTGCATTAGCAATAGCGGTGCCTCACCTCGTTATACACCAAACATGCAGCCTCTGAAACAATCAAACGCACTGCCCAAGGCATCTGTGAGATGCCAACTCAGTAATATCAATGCACGGGTACAAGCAGGTGAGTAGATTTTCAAACCTACCTTCCACTCTTTGGACCCTCAGCGCACAAGGCAATATTGGTATGGAAGACCTGATGGCACATGCATCTACGCCTGCTTGCTTAGAATCCAATCGAAGTCCCACTACCTGCATTGCAATATCTGTGATTGGCTTGTGTACATATGAGGAGGTTACGGAGGGGCAACCTTATAAGAGAGTCGAATTTGGTCAAGTGCGTCACTATTGATAGGAGTTCTGTGGCTTGAGAATGTGGTTGTCCCCCTCTGTACACTTGCGATAGTCACTGTTACTCTGTCTAAGCCTGTTTCATGGATTTCACGAATGGAGTCCTGCAAGTACCTTCTCAGCACACCCTAGTGTTAAGGTCAACCTATGCCGTGCAGCCTTCCACATTAGTGTGTATAATACATACACTAATGTTCATGTACATACACGTCTGTACATGAACATTTCCACAGAGTGCAACAGTGCTTGTGCATGTGTCAGTGTTGACAGCATGAGATGTCGTACATTGGACAGCACAATATCACTCTTATGCTAAGTACTCGATAGCATCAGGAACAGTCAAGTCCTCAGCAATTGCTGCCGTGAATTGGTAGCGAACATTGAAGAGACATGATCATGATGGTACGATCTGGGCCATAGAGCACCTGCAGCAATGCATTGAGTTCACACTCATCATCCCAGGCTTGCTCGATGTCCAGTTTGGAGAACAATTTCTCAGTGAAAGTCTGGAGGAGGTCACCTGAATGATCACAACCAACTATGAAGCCGATTTACACCATTTCTTGGACATCTTTCTCCAAGCACAGTACCTTGCTTACTTCTTTCGCAACATAGGCAATCCAATACTAGCAGATGAAGTGATGCACGTTGCATGACGTGTGACATTGCTATGCAGATATGAAACCTCATCAATCCTATGTTCAGAGTCATTGTGCTGTATTATAAGCTGATGCAGATACTTTTCACAGAAGGTAACACATCAGATTTCTTCTTACCAGAAGGTAACAGATATAGGCTGCGCAGAAGAGAGAGCTCTTCACAGAGCCGCCAGTCCTTCATGAAGCATGATAATAGCCTCTGCTCAATGACACACATCTGACAGATGACAGACATATTAGGCCAGGTAGACCTGGTGCAGCACCACAAGTTCAAAGCTACAAATACCCAAAGTATCAAGTGCTAAATCGACAGAAAGTAGTCCCGTCACCTGAGATCTTAGATGTCTTAGCAATGCTTTCTCCAAGAGCAGAGCAGGCAACTGACATTTCTCACAATGAGCCACCAGCACTGGCTCTGCAGCTTTCCCCATAGCTACCTGATGCATGAAAACAGCCATCTCAGACAAAGAGTAGATATCCCCAGCAATAGGGCAATATCTGACAAGCTCCTATTGATCAGCTTCTTATTATTGCTTACTGGGGGCGTGGATGATAGGTTGCCTGGCCCAGGATTTGTGGTTGAGGTTTGGGGCAACGAGTCAGGAGGTTGTGATGATAGCCTTTTGCGAGTGTCGACTTCACAGTCTGCAATGTTGCAACAGTCAGTTATGTTGTCTTGATGCCCAGTTGTACAGGTCTCAGAATTCCTTGAATCAGACTGGTTTTCTTCAGTAAGTTCCAGTAGTGTGCTGCAAAAGTCCCTGAGAAGCATATTGTCGTTCTCTGACTCCAGAGTTGATTGACAACATACTGAGACCTCCTTCGCATCTACAGGTTCTTCTGATCTTGAGGGAATGGTCTTCAACAAGCCTTCCTGAGTCATCTTAGGAAGCTCTGAATCACCAATAGCTCCAGCTGTGGCTTGCAACAAGTTGGCTGCACACGATACTGGCATGCTCATCTGAGTGTCTTGTGAACATGTCCTCCTGACTTCTTGCAGAAATCTTAGTGAGGTCCCACTGCATAGGATTTTTTGAGCATAGGGCTTCAAAAAGGACGAACAGAGGACCTTATCATCTTGATCCTCAACGTCGTTAAGAGTCAAATATTCATCACCAGATGTCATTTCCCTGCCACTGGACCTGCATATACCGGAAGGAGTGTTAGTGTCCAGAGCTCCGGGCACACGCATTCACTGTCCAGATTTGTAGGTGGGAAACTAAGAGTCTGGAAGTTGGCAGGTAGCAAGGAGATCACACAGTGGTAGTAATCTATGCATGTTAATGAGGGCCATGCACCATGTCTTTGATATTTGTGGTGAGGTGCTTTGCAAAAACAGATGCCGAAGTTGTCTGTGAGATGCTCTCGTACTTTGTATCAGGTGGGATTGAGCTGCTCGACAATTCAGGCCGTTCTTCGTCATGCTTGCGAAATGTATGGCTTCGCCACCATGAGATTGGTGCTTCAGAGGCATCGACCTCTGCTTTGAACTTTATGAGAAACTGAAAAGTGAGGAGCTTGTGTTACTTCTTGACGACAATTGCCAGACAGTAAGCAACTGTGCTCATGCAATTTGGAATATTCATATGCTCAGTACACTTACTTACCTCATTGCCTATATCTAGCAACACGCCTTTGTAGAGCCATGCATGAAGGTAAGTCACCATTGGCTGCATGGTGGCCATGAACAGTTGCAATAACACAGAGTATGCGCTACCCTGCAGGGATGTGAACTGTCTGTCAATGAAAGCAGCTGCTTGTCTTGGAAATGCATGGAGATTTGTTATGCACCGTCTAGAAGCAGCAAAACCGAATATAAGTGGCCAAAGAGAGCATACTAGCAGAAAGGCATATTAGCTAGCAGGACATGTATCTCTCGAAAGGGACTACCATGAGTAGAAAGTTTGTACGTCATTGCAGCATGCGTCAAAGCACAAGAAGGCCGGCACAGAGACTTGCAAGGAAGGAAGACACATTATACCAAGCTATCTCGGAACCAGCAAAATCTTGTCATCATGTTGTACAGGCCTGATAGTAATTTGGTGGCTCCAACATCCCCCGTTGCCCCCTCTTCAGTGCTCAAGTTTCTCAGGACTTGATGCAGCACATCGGCATGCTTGCAGAATCTGATATGGTGTTCCACATCCACATCTTGTCAAAAGTGTCTCATGAATTCCGAAGTATGGGTGCGGTGAAGCTAATTTTAAAAGGGATCACTAAGAAGATAACAAGAGGCTGTGCAACTTACACACCACGTCAACGTTCATTTTTGTGACCCAGCAGTCTACCACACCTCCAATCACAACCAGGCTAAGCAAGGCAGAGTAAGCGCTTAGGAGCACGTCATGTGTAGGCTCTCACAGACTCTACACCAAAAAGCCTGTTAGTTGCCTCGGGAGACCCTGCCTTGTCAAAGTCTGGCGAAGTGTCAAGATGGTCAGCTGTTCGATGTCAAGCCCTTCTGCCGCCAGCATGTCATGCTCAATCAAGGTTGACCTTAGAACCTGCTGATCAGAAAGAAGTGGTTACTTTGTATCCAGAACATGCATCCATGGTCGTAAGAATGTCATGCGCGTCACCCACGTAATGCTGAGGTTTGACTGCACACCTTGTGGCCTTGACCCTTGTTTAGAAACTTCAAGAAAGTCCTAATGAATGTGATAGTGGTAAGGCTGGCTGCCCTCCTCATTGCTATGGTATGCAAGCTTAAGTACCTGTAGCTGGGTCGACATTGCTTTTGCGAAGGCCTGTATGGTTGCGCTGTGCTTAAATGTTCCAGTGCCATGACTGGCATAAGTTGACTGGATTACAATGTCGACAAAGGCTTGCACTTGCTGCAAGCTACTCGCAGCAGCCATGAGATGTTGCAGCGAGGACAGCACAGCGGTCGAAGAGAGATGAGAGAAGCATATGCCCTGCCTAAGTACGAATTGCCTGCGCCCATTGTCCCAAGGAAGGATGTCGCTTGGCAGGCCTTGCATCATGTGCAGCACGTGTCTGACCTATTTGCAATCCAATGGTAAGAAGACATGAACAGCATACATTCAGCACACATTGATCGTGTGAAAAGCGCAAGACACTGTGCGCATGCCTATGAAAGATTCCTCCGTTAAGATTAAGACAAGCACAATATAGGCACGACCTGGTGCCCCTCTGGAGCCTGTGAGCTGTTCATGACAGTCATGAGCCACTGGTGTACTTGTCAACGAGGTCTACTGTAAGCCATGTCTACCTCATTCTTATAGAATGGGCTATAGGTATTTTTCTCACCATTGCTGCTTCAGTGATGCATTGGGCTGGAGTCAAGGCCCTTGATTGCAGCCTATGTAGGCAACCATGCAAGTTACCAGTCTTCTCTTGAAGAGCAGTCCTCTCTTGTGCAGCGTTACCTGCACATCTGCCACTATGTTGTCAGAACTTCAACAAATGCCTGCAGTGTCACAAACCGATGCTCAGTGCGTCCAACGTGGATGACTTGTCAAACTTGATCTGTGCATTGATACTGGCCTGCACAAGTCTGTGCAAGCCAGGGCTGTGACTTGCATGGTCAGCTCAAGCTGCGGACTTGGATAAAGAGTAGGTCAGAATGCTTAGGAATGGGCTTCAGGAATGGGCTTCTCTGCGACTTGATGGAATTTCTTATGCAGGTTTAGATAGACAACATCATTTGATAAGTAAGTAGACATCCTCACCATCCAAGTGGACACTCTCCAGAGGTTCTTGGAATCTGAATTGATGAAGCTCTTTCCAGGTGAAGGTCGTCTGAGGTGTTTCACAACCCTCCTACATAGACCACAAGTTGCTAGTGTAAGTAACCTTGCTATCAGCAATGCAAGACATTTTCAAGTGTTCTTCTAAGAACCTGTGTAACTATTTGCCAACCACACACTCAGCTGCAGGTGGGCATCTGGGGGGGGGCAAATATCAGTGCTCACTGCATTGGAACAAGAAGGCTTGTGATCAGATACATGTTCGTCTTCACTGTCCTCTTCGGTGGAAGAAAAGTCATCGTCTATCACGGTTGGCAAGTCAATCTCATCAGCAGTCACCTCGTTCATTTCATTGGAAGCCAAGGCCTCCCCCTGTAAGAGACACAGCAATACATATTGGTACATGCACATGTCATATGCATGAAAAGCATCTTTGGATAACCTTGGCTGTGCTGACTGGCCTCAGTGTAGCCAACGCATCAACCTGCAGTTTCATCTAGTTGCAGTTCAATCTCCAAGCTAGAAGCTGGTGTGGTCATGGTGATACAGGATGCTGCAAACACAGGCTGCCTGCAATTCAGATAGGTGGCTAAGTACCGCCAGCATGCCATCTTCCCACACATCTTCTCCGTCTTCTTGAACTTCTTCGTCCTCCCCGTCTCCCAGCCATCTCAATGGCTCTGCGAGATTGTAGAGGAGTAGAAGTATTGCGTGGCCAAGATCCTACTCCATGAAAAGGGAGTCGGAGGCATCAGTCACAAGTGACAAAATAGGAACTGGTTGTAGTCGTCACAACGCATAAACTTCCACGGTTTCTCTACTGTTCTCATTGCAGCAGCTTGCAAGGTCCGCAAGCGAACGCAGAGGGCTGGTTTGCAGTGGTCACGTCATAAAGTGTCAGTCACGTACATTGCATGCAGCTTCTTTGCTGCACCACAGGAGCCTAACCACCAGCTCCTGCAATCTTGAACTCTTGACATATTGAGCGTCCAAGTCGAAGCGCTGCTGAAGCCTGCAGCAGAGCATGGATGTCTTGTACCTCATCAGGCAATGCAGGATGCCACCTCAAGCAGCAAGAGTAGGCAGTCACTTTACAAAGGAGCACAAGAGATGAGCGTGCGTCCGAAAAGGCCAAAGTGAGTTCAGCGATACCTGCCTTTGGTACTTTTCCTCCACGTCCTTAGGCAAAAGATCTGAGAAATTGTGAAATCTGTACTTGTGGAGGCATTTGCTGAGAGCCACTGCGTAGTCCACGGTACCTGGCTGCAAATTTATGAGAATGACTCTCTATGAGTAAGAGTAGGTCAAGCGCGCCCATTGAGCAAACAAGCTGCTACCCTTTCAAATAGCGCAGGGCCATCATCTCAAGCAGGACTACAGACCAGCTCAGCCGAGCCTGACATCACCTGCTCACGAGCTAGTGTGACAACAAGTTGGCCAAAGAGATGCCCGATGGCCTTCCTGCCTTGCAGACCCCATTCAGACAGCGCCATGCTAAAGGCGTCAAACCGGCCTACGTCGCGCAACAAGGCCGCGGCGAGGAGCGCCCAGAGGCGCGCGGCGGGGAGTAGTGGCGCGGCTCTGGCGCTGGCCGCGGGGCGACGCTCCGCTCACACGGAGGCTCCAATTTTCCCGCCCCCTGCAGCAGCGTCGGCGACGGCGGCAGACGATGCCAGAATAGCTTCGTCGCCGCATCGACGTTTCGTCGGTCCACATCGCCCAAATAGCCGTTGCAGGCCCCTCCGGCGCGGCGCCCCCCTCCCCGGTGAGCTCTTCAGCTCTTTAGCTGCTTTGTTTCTTTTTGTGCTTGTTTTTCTTTGCGCTTCCCCTGGCCCCCTTCTCGTACTTGGTTCATACTTTTTTGGGCTGGCTTTTCAGCCCCTATCCTAAATTGGTGAGCCTTCCCTTTAGCCAGCGCTTCCCTCACACGGCGGCACAGCACACCGGCCATGGCGTCGCCGGCGCCCCCGCCGCGACCGCCGCCGGCCGCGCGGCGGAGGAGCGGCATGCCTGGCCCCAGGCCAGTGGCGGCGGCAGTGGTACCGGTGGCCGCGGAGCCTCCGGCGGCTGGGGCGGCGATTGCGGCGAGGGTGGAGCCACCGGCCAGCCTGCCCAGCCGTGGCGACGGCGACGGCCACCGGGACAGAAACGAGGAGAGTCGCGCGGGGATCGTTGGCGACGGACCTCCGCCAGCGACGCGCCTCAAGGGCCGCCGCCGGACCCTGGCGGAGTTTCCCTCTGCGTCCTCGTTTGCCTTCGGCTCTGGCACGCCACCTGGCCGGAACCGCGAGGCGCAGCCACCACCGACAGGCTACCTCAAGCCCGCGGCCTTGCAAGGGCGCGTTCGCAGCTACGCGGAGATCAAGCGCAGCGAGGAAGCCCTCCTGCAGCAGGCTTCAGAATTCAGCAGGCAGGTGCTAGAGCTGCAGGGAGCACTCGCCAAAGAGAAGCAGGAGGCTGCCAACGAGGCACCAAAGGTATTGGCAGTAAACAACTTTCTAGCTCTCCATGCGACATGCGACTGCTTGCAACAGTGACGGCCCTGAGGTTGAGGAGGAGATTAGTATCATAGTCCGTTGCTGCTTCCAGCAGCTTCCAAGCTCTTATGCAGCCCAACTAAGTGGGGAATCAGGCCAGCTACGTAGGGTGATCTGCGAGGAGGCTAGGAAAGCTCCTTGCTAGCAATTCATCCTGCCCAGTCAGCGGAAGCACTGGTTTGTGAGTGTGCCAGTTGGTGGCCCTAAACGAGGAGCTCGTGGAATTGCGTGCTCTTACAAAAGAGCAAGCCATCGAGGTCCAGGCCACCAAAAGGACGCTAAATGAGCTGCAAGAGCAGCATGCGAGGCAGTCCGAGGCTCACGAGCAAGCCTTGCAGGAGATTGATCAGGTGAGCGATTCTCTTGTTAATTTTGATAGGTCTGATGGTTGCAGGTCAGAGAGGCATACGCATGCAGGCCCAAAAACCAAATTGACCCCTTGTGATGAGCATGCTAACAAGAAGCAAAATCTACATATACATGCTAGCTGGCCTGCCTTTAAAAAGGAGTGTAATGCATCATTCAAAAGCGTGGGGGTGTTGTGCAGCTCAAGTCTGAACAGGACTTGCTGAAAGAAGCAGCTAGGACAGCCCACAGGCGTATAGCTGCTCTAACAGAAACAATTGAGCAGCACGTGGGAGAGGATGCAGATGTAGCGGCTCAGATGGAGGTACGTCTTTGTGAGTTGTCAAGTGGTGAAGGTGACAATGATTGCAATGGGCACAAAATGTACAGATGACAGTGTAGTAGAGCACTACTCAGAGCTAGCAATGTTGTAGGGAGGCACTGTGACTTTCTTATTGGCTGTGCTTGAGTTTTGCCATGTATCAGCACTCAATATTGGAGGTGGAAGAGAGACTACAGGAGCAGCAGGACTTTGCGGCAAGGTTGGAGGCGCTTCATGCAGAAACTGACGAGGAGCACAGAGCTCTGCGTATAAGAATGCAGAAGGCACTTCAGCATGCTGAGCGACTCGAGATCTGCACGCCAGTCTCAAAAATGTGTTGCTGATATCAGCAACTTTTATCAATCGCCACTGATGGAGCAGCAGCTAGCTGAAAATTAGTATAGGATTGGCCCTGCTTGCTTGTAAGCGCACAACCACAGAGGGCGTTGGATGTGAACCACGCCTTGACGCACCATGCTTTGTTAATAGGATATTCTAGCTAGCAGAGCTCAATGCTTGTCCCCTAACAGAAGTAGCTGAGGACCACAGGAGTTTTGACCCCATAAGATTGTACCTGGCTTGTACTAGGTTCCATGTACAGATGTCACGATGAGAAGTCCTCTTCCTGTTCAAAAATTGGCTCTCTGACGACTTTCCACTGGTTGGAGTCGTTTCATAATCCCAGCTGTCCTACAATGGCAATCATGTCAGTATCTGTTTGTCAAATAGAAGAATGTGATGACCTCATAACATGCGACAGGTTTCCTCACGCGGTCAGCTTCACCTGTCTCAACTTGCACATACTTTATGTGCAGACCTGATGACCACGTCAAGTGTCACAGGCCGTAATGATGTGAACGGACAATCGTTGACATTACCTTGTCTGCGCACCTAGACTGCACAAGGGGTTCTCTGAGAAAGCAATGTGCACCAATCAATTTCTGATCACTTAGTGACTACAGCAGTTGCCGGTGTTGACTACCTTGTGCTTAGTTGTTTACTGTGTTGCTCCAGGCGATGGGGGACACGGCTGCTCAAGGTGACGAATGTACTGCTGTAGATGGTTGAGAAATGCAGGGAAGCACTCCAGGTCGCAATGGTGACCACCTTCTACCCAAAGTGGTTCGTATGGGTGCTTACAGAGTTCATGAAGTTGCCTGCCATGCGTGACATTCACTACTTCGTCGGCAGTGCCCTGAAAGAGCAGGAGACAATGAGGTGCGCACTTGTTACCGAGGATACACATAAAAGTGATGCTTCGAGGAGTTAATTAGACCCTCACGTGACCTGGTATGTTAGAAAAGGGGACTGGACAATATGCATGACATGAGGCAATGAAAGCAAACACTCTGAAGCCAAATTTGCTGTCTCAATGAGATACAAGGAGAGAATTATTACGTGCATCACCAAGACGGGGCAAGTGACTTGTCCAATTTTCTCAACGTTCTGTGTATTTCCAGAAGAAGCATGTTAGCAACGGGCTACTATGCTTTGATAAGCTCTATAAAGAGGATATGAGCAACAAATCATTGAAGAGATTTGTCTGTAATTGAGGCACAGATGGAGAAAGCGAGCCAATACTTGAAGCCTAGGCTTGTCATGCATTTTGTCGCATGCTGCTGTGAGTGGGCTCAGAAATGTATGATGCTTCCTTTGCTGCAAGAGTGTACCTTGTAGATGTCAAACCAATACGTCCGCTTAATTTCGTAAAGAACACGTAGGCCAGACAGGATGGGGCAATGCAGGACCACACCACGGAGTTGCTGACCCTTGAGCGCCAACTTGGCTGCGAGATCAACTGTTGGGCCACTGCCCACAGACTGGCCATATAGGACAATATCTTCGCTCCTCACATTATGATCATTGCGTAGAGAATCATACGCTGCTCTGATGTCTGAGTATGTATTCAACTCGCTTGGCTGGATTAAAATGCAAAACACACTTTCTTGTCAAATGTCAACATGCATCAACTAAGTCACACACTAAAGCTCGGCTTGTTTGTCCCTTTGCCAACATGCATCAAGTAAGTCTCAAACTAAAGCTCGGCTTGCTAACAGTGGCATGCGCACTCTACATGACGGTCTCATTGCGCCTACTTCTGAGCAGCCTACGATTTGAGCTGTAACTAAATATTGCGTCAGCTTTCCAGCTGCATGAAGCAAGGAAACAGTGCAACTCTGTACAAGTTAGGATGCATGCTATGCACAAACTAAAATAAGACCTTGTTGACATGAGTAACGAGCTTGAAGTCAGAGCTGCTGAGAGCTTACTGTGCCTGTAGACGCACCATATCCTGAGTAATCATACCTGTGCACAGGAAGTGCAATGGAAGGTTAACAATGGGAAGCAGACATGTCAGGTTGACGTATCTACTTTTAAGTCTAAGAATTGAAAGCCAAAGCAGCAAAGCTGCACCAGCTAAGGTCAGCAACCTGCTGAGTTAAGCTGCATTGAGTTTGGCCCTTGTCAGCCTTGATCTCTGTTTGTTGTGTTTGATAATTCAGCACCAAGCGTCCAATAAGAGCTTGTGCTGTACTATCACGAGTTGACCAAGAAAGCAGCACCCTTGCTCACCCCAAGATATTGATGCCAAGGCGGCTGCTGAGCGCTACAAACAGGTCGTGCATCTGTCCCAAGTCCACGGCGTTTCCATGGGAGTACAGAACCGTAAGCTTGGCCCCGTGCTTGGAGACCCAGACCGCCACGATCTCCTGCCGGCGGCTGGTCTGGAGGCAGCGCAGCTCAACAGTCGGCCGAGCAGGGATCTCTGCTGAGGAGATCCGGCCGGTGGCCGCGTCCTTGACCAGTGTGTAGGTGGGAGGCGTCGGTGGAAAGAAGGCGAAGCGGCTTGCAATCGTGGACGTCACAGCCCCCATCAGGGTTGCCAGACAGCGGCGCTGGCGTGGAGTTGCCTCCCGCGTCTGCCACAACGGCGGCCGGCGCAGCTCGCGGGAGGGCCAGGCACTGATCCACGGTCACCATGCCGCGAGCCGTCGCCGCCGCCGCGGCCGCGTCCAGCCCCGCGCCATGC
>WELB01000448.1:0-25450 GCA_009602725.1 Spirogloea muscicola
CGATGCCGACCTCCTCACGCGGTCCGCGCCCTCTCCGCCACACGGCCCTGCTCCGCTGCCCGCGCGCTGGCTCCTCAGCTCCGCGCTTCTGCGCCCGGACTGGCAGGGGCATCCTGCACCTCGACGACCGAGCGCGGCGGGACGTGGCCTTCATCGGCTCGCAATTCCAGGGCCTCGACGGTACGGCCTGCCACGGCCTAGCCTCCGCCCAGGGTGCACTGCATGCGGTCGATCCGTCGTGACTTTGCATCGTGCATCTGCAGTTGCACACTTCCCCCCACGTCCTGCTGCCCTGCCACTCCGCCTCTTCCGGCCTCCTCCGTCCACGCACGGCGCCAGCTGCTTTGCTGGCTCCTGCCTTGGGCTGACACAGACTGCCTGAGCTGCTCGCTACAGCCAGGGCTCGCAGTGATACAGAGAGGCTGGATGTAGATGCTCGGCACCAGGTGCAGCGCTGGCGACGGATTGCCTTGGTGAGCTCTGATGCCTGCTGCCCTTCAACATCCTTGAATCTGTATCCCCACTTCTCACAGCCAGCTTCAGAGAGTGAAATTCTATAGCATGTTGTGAGATCATGGGCACAACTGAGAAAGCCCCCACATTAATGCACCTGCTCTTGGCCGAGACAAGTCCGTGCCAACCGCTTCCAGGGCGGCCCGAGTCGACCCCCAGTGATGATAGCCTCTGACTGCTCTTTAACACGTGGCACGAATGGACATGTTGTGTGCAAGAAATGCTCTGTTGTACCACGCAGTGCAGGGGGATTGAGCTGCTCGTCTTCCTCAATCTTACAGAAGTTTGCATCTGCAGGCAGATCTGCGGTTGGCTGACATGCGTGCTCGAAGAAGAGCTATGGAAGATTCCTACCTTGCACTTCAGGTTTGAAGCTCTTAAGCACGAGAGTGACATGATTAGCCATGGAGTTGCAGAGGTTTGGACGCTTCAAGCGAGGATATCCATGTAAAGCTTCCAATTAAAATCAATTGCTTGAGAATGTGAATATGATGAGCTTCTGCATTTAGATGCCCAATAGTGCTGTCAACGCAAGTCGATGGAGAAAGGCTGGCCATGTGCTCCTTGTCGTGCAACAGGCAGCGAAAAGTGTGCATGCTGCGATGGTTGGTGTGCTACATCTGAGGTAACAAGCTGGTGCTGCCTGCTGTCGAGAATCTCGCAGACTACCTTCTGTTGATCCCGGACCTTATGCACCCAACTCCATTTGTTTGCAATATGACGCCCTGAGAATGCGTTGTTGTTTCTTTCCGTCTGGTTTTCCACCAAGAAGATTGCAACGATTGGCATTCGACATCGACAGAGGGACTGCACAAGCGGATGCAAATTCTGCACAACCTTTGGATATTGCCAGCATGCATGCTCTTCGACATTGGTCAAAGTCTGTCGAGCGTTTATCAGCTCTGGAGGTATGCATTGCTGGACAATGTATGCTTGTCAATGTGGTGCTCTCACTTTTGGAGTGGAGTGTTCAAGCAGCACAATCGTACAAAACTTGTCACAGCCTGTGCAGCTATCTCGACTAGTTTACATGTGAGTCGCGTTCTAGCAAACACCTGCACCTTTGACGGTTTCTGTGATCATTGACTTGTGAGTTGCACTTTCCAACTCATCAATATGTTTGGTCTTTCTTCGCATCCATATGCAGGAGGCATACTGGAGTGTAGGAGCCACCATTGCTGAAGCCAAGGATGTGGGTGCAACAGATGCAGATGAGGTAGATTACTGGACTTTGGTCACTCCACTGGACTTCTGCCACGTCTACGAGAATGTGAAAGCCCCCTCTCTGAGACTTGGTATTTACGTCCCCTTCTATACACAGGCTTGTGAGCTAACATGCTTAGTGGCTTTTCATGCACACCTCTTGGGTGGCCGTGCAGTTGGAACTTATTGTGGCGGCACTATTAGACATGGATGAAGTTGATGGTGCGCATGGGGCTCTCTTGGTTTCTGAGAGCGCCAAGTCCCCAGATCTTGCTACTAGGTATGTGGAAGCAAAGCTTGCATTGATGGGTAAATTTTGTTTAGATTCACAAGAACGAGCTGAGTAGATCGTGCACTTTGCAATCAACACCGACCTTGCCAACGTTCTTCCAAGGAATATGTGTGCATGGACATCTCATCAACATTATGTTTGTGCTTTGGACTTCAAGGCGAGCTTTGGCAGAAGCACTTGCAGCTGCTCCATCCGTCTGGGCCCTTGGAAGTGCAGGCATGACGGCCCTTCAGGTCCTTGTGTACATATCCGTACCTTTTTACGTATTTCATCTGTGTTTTGGGCATGAATGTGACTCTTAGTTGAGTAATATGTCCCTTATGATGACAGAGATTGTCTGAGGACGACGATGAGGCAGTTGCGAAAGCAGCCACAGAAGCACTCAAGGAGTTGCGAGCTCAATGGTGGCAGTTGGACACCATTGGTGGTCCAACTTCCACTCCTCTGACGACGGCACTTGATGATGACGAAGCCAGTGGCGATCTTTGGGATTTATAACGGTCACATCACGCTCCAGTAGTGTACACTTAGTAGTTCCCGTGTAAATATGGATAGTACTCGATGCCCAGGTACACGAGTACTGCTGGATGTTGGTGGTTGCATACCGAGTATAAAGTGATGGCTTGTAGAAGACGATCTTCGACAGCCGCAGTTCAGTTCCTGATGCTACAAGTCGTCGGTGTCACGATGTGCTTCCTCTGTGTTGGCCCGCTTTAAACCACTCGCGTGCAAGTACAGCGCGGGGGCCGGTGTCCAAGGGTTAGCCATTTGACAGACTGGCTCGCCATTGATCCGACAGTAGTCCTCCCATTGATAGTCGATTCTTGACAATCCTAAGTTCACGAGCTGGCTGGTGCATAATAGTCTCTGTAGTGGCAAAGTAGCAACCATTCACCGCCCCATCCCCACCCCCCTCTTGCTCCCTTGGACCCCGGCTTCCAGTTAGCGTTGATCATATAGAGTGAATGGATCTTGAACATGGGAGATACTGCGATCCTCAGTCTGCCTATGCGGCTCTGATAAAATATTTGTCGGAACGAGACTCAACAATCTATTATTTACATCCTTCACTAGTCCTGTATAGGAGATGTTGCAAATTGAATTGGACACTTGTATGGATCATATTAACTCTCCGATGGTATGACATTCTAAGGAGCCTGCTCTTCTCCAAGGCCTCCAAGCTCTTTACACACACGTTCTTGCCTCCAAGGCTACCAAGCCTTCCGTATGGATGTGCTGTTTTCCTTCTTGAAGACCGAGATGGGAAGTCTTTAAGCACTGTGCACTCTGAATTTAATTGACTGGGGCCATTTAAAGGCATCTCTCCGTTGCATCGAGGGCACATGCAGGATCCAAAGTACCATCACCACACAAACCTGCATTCATCTTCAGTGCTGAAGCTGGTCATATTGGGCTCCTTAGTATCGTTGCACCTTTCTAATATAACATTGCAAGTTGAAAGGATGTGGAGTAAGAAGTTGCACATGGAATGCCTCGGTGCGCTGACCATTGGTGCCTAAGTGTTGCAGATGTGTTTGAGTCCGGCGTATAGTCTTCTGTGACAACTTGTGTCACCTGCCAACGCAGTAAGGCACGCTCTCACAAGCCTGCCTGCTTGCTCCAACCGTTGAACATTCCTCCGCGGAACTGGTCTGATGTAAGTTTGAATCTATCACTCACTTGCCCCAGACGCGCGACGCTGTCATACCCTTGTCATGTTCGTGGATCGTCTGAGTAAATGGTGCCCTTTGCACCTACGGCCACACGGGTGTCCGCTTGGGAATTTGCTGACATACTTGTGAACCGATATGGAACCTGCATGGAGAACCCGAGCAAATTATATCCGACCACATTTATCGCTTCACGGGTCACTTCTGGAGAGAAGCGTGCAGGCCTATTGGCACGAATCAATCCTGTCCAGACAGACAGACCCACAAACAGACGGTCAGAATGTGAGGATGAATCGGGTATTGGAAGACATGAAAAAACATTGTGAACCGCAGTCAGGCTGACTGGACGAGTATCTTGCTCCAGCAGAGTATGATGACAACAACGCCTTTCATGACTCTATCATAAAACACCCTTCTCTCTCAATGTCAGTCAGCATCCCGATCATCTTTACAGGTAAGGAAGCCGAGCGTGTTTTGGCCGCAGTAAGCTTATCTCCTGGAGGCTCAGCGGAGGGCTGAGCAATTATTGACAAAAGCTCAGAATGGGCAAAGGCAGTATGCTGATCTCCGTCGCAGGGATGTCTTTTCCGACGTGGGTGCCCAATTGCTGTTGAGCACTGAGCACCCAGCCTTGCGGGCTGTGGGTACGCACATGTTGCTGCCAACTCAGGTTGGACCCTTTCGTGTGATGCGCCTGGTCGGCAAGGTCGCCGAGGAGCTTGATATACCAGTATATGAGAGAGTTCACAAGGTTTTCCATGTGTCTCAGCTCGATCCATACCATTCGGATGGCCGTGTCCAACCGTCCCCACCTCCCCTCGATATTGTCAACGAGGGAGATTTTCGAGTAGAGGAGATTCTGTCACACCGGGACATACTCCGTGGGCGTCGTAATTTACGCGAGTACCTCATAATGTGGCTACGCTATCGTCTGAGCACCAGGCATGGGAATCTTTGGTAAATCCCGCCGGTTGTCCTTCCCTCGTACATGCATATCTGACAGGAGGCAACGCCTTTTCTGCATCGTCCAGTCTCTTCCCGCCGGCTTAGATTCCCTATGGGTCGAAATCCTGGAGTGCTCGCTTCTCGTTCCCGAGGACGTGAACATCTCAGTGAGAATTTGTAATATTCCCACCGTTTGGGAGTGCCAGCGGTGCCGGTAAACCTACATGATCCCATCGCATCCACCATCTGGGTGTAAAGAATGAGGATCGTCAAGCCCAAGGACGAGGCGGTGGTGTCGCGAAGCAAAGGAGTCGGAGCCAAACGTATGCAATGGGTCAAAACAAACAAACCAGCTGTTGAAATGTAAACAATGCCAAGTGTAAGCGTCTGGGGGGGGAGAGAGGCCTGCGACTGGCTGCCCCTCCTCCTGAAGTAACCATCGAGGTTCTTGGGGCCCTGCCCCCGGCCTCATGGGATTATTAGGCGCCCGGCCACTTGCTAAGCCCTCACAGAAGATCCACCCGTGGCCGCCGCCTCCGCCGCTGGAGTCGCCGCCGATTGCGGGGACCCGCGCGGAATACTAATACTAATACTAGTAGAGTTCTAACACTAGATTCCGGCTTTGCCGCCGTCGCGCTCCTGAATTCCATATTGCTCCTTCATCAGCGTCGCGCGCCATTATTCAGAGATGCGCTTTCTCTAATATCGCGCGCCCGTCCTTCGCCTCCTCAGTACCCCCTCCAGCTATCATTCCCATGATATAGATGTTCCATCTTGTGTAACTTCGTTACACTGGGAGTTTCAAACGGTGCGGGTGGTTTGCACCCCGTGTAGCTAAGTACGGTCCGAGGACCCGGGCTTCATACCGCGCGGCATCGTCCGCCAGTCGTAACGTTTTCTCCGTTTGAGAGTGCTAACGGTGCACGATTACCTCATATGAGCGTAGCGTACCTACCGTTTGGAGTCCCAAACGGTGCGGTAGCTTCGCTGCACTCCGTGTAGCTCAGTACGGTTCGAGCTCAGTTCGGCTCCGTACCCCGTCCGCACCCCTCGGGCTCACGCCCTGCGAGCTGGCCGGGTGGGTCAGCTCTCCCTCAGGCCAGCGCCTTGTGGGCTGGCCGGGATTGGCCAGCTCTCTCGGCCTCATGGCCGCATGGCCTCAGTCCCTTGGCCCCGTGAGCCAGGCTATTGGCGTGGCGCGCCACCTCCTTGGCGCTAGTCACTGTGCAGCGCGCCAGTCCCTTGGACTCGTGCGCCGGCCTCTTGGCGCTAGTCCCTTGGACTCGTGCTACAGGCCTCTGGCCCTGTGTGCCAGCCTCTTGTATTCATCGTGTCCCCTTGTCAGGCCCGCCCCCTCCGAGGGAGGGCCCTGGGGGCGACCCTCGTCACACCCTCAGGGGAGGGGTCGCAGGAGAACCGCTATAAGTAGTAGGCCTTGGCCAGACTCCGTAGTCCGACCAACGCCCGAGAGAGACACAGCCCTGCTGCTGTCTAGCCAGCCCCGCTGCTGCCTGCTGCTGTCGCCGCCGCCATAGCTCTGCTGCTGCCGCCTGCTGCCAGCCCGTCGCCGCAGCTCATCGCTGCGGGCCCTGCCGGCTCTGCGCAAGTCTATTGGTAGAGTTACCGCCCTAGGGCGGTGCCTCAGGGTAAGACTTCCGCTTGCTCTGTGCGCGTATGTGCGTTGGCGTTCTCCTGTATGAGGGTTGTCTCCAAAACACCCTATGCTCGAAGCCAAACCAGGACACCCTGACTCTAATTGTGTGCTTAGATACAGAGATGCCACATTGATATTAGAGGTGTTCTTGCATCTAGCAGTCAAGTGTAAGGTTGTGTTTTACTGCTGACAGTGCATGGATCCCTCTGGATTCTGAACTAGTTTTGATCATTCGAGTGAAATTCTCCAGTAGACGTGGAGCTGTCATTGGCGAAGCGGCACGTGTGCTACCCTCTCGCCTTTGACATTCACGTACGGGGCCCTCAAGATGCCAAGCGGCTCTTCGTCCCGGCAACGAACTATTGTGCCAAGTCAGCACTTACCAGCGTAAACCACCTGTGTCCGGCGGATTGCCGGCCAGTACGGCACGGAAGTGAACCCGGTCGCCGGTGGGCGGCAAAGTCTGACCGTATGCCAGGACTTGGTTGGTTCGTCCACTCCTGGTCCCTCCCTCTTGCTGCTCGTACAGCTTTGTGGTTTGGAGGTATGACGCATGTGCTGTCTTGCTCGTGGGTCTGGGGCACCAGTACTTCTGAGTACTTCTTGCCATTATGATCCTCGATATGCCTGCCGCATTTCACTTGATCCGTCAGTGTGTGGTATCAGGCATGGAGTCGCCGGACTCCAGTACATGCCCAAGCCCGCCTCACCGGCCAAATTCTGTGGGCAATCCTTCCGCGGCGGCCTCAATGCTTGGCTTGCAGAGATTCTTGCGTGGTACATACAGTGTGGCACCGGCGCACAACAACGTGTTGGGCTCGCGGCCACGTACCTCTCAGGCGATCCCGCCCAGTGGTGGGAAAGCGTGGAAATCATCCACCCCCGTAGTGTATAACCATTGGGATTTTTCCGTCAGATCGTTGTCAAGCGTATGGCGAGGTGCACGCCGAGCTCAATGCGCAAAACGACCTTGATGTCATTCGCATGAGAAACAACGATTTTGAAGATTATGTGCAGCGGTTCCACATGCTGTTGTCGAAACTCAACACCAAGCCCATGGATAACGCTGACCAGTGCCAAAGGTTTGAGGCAGGGCTGCCCGAGCACGTGGGCCTTCTTGCCCAGTTGGATGCTGTGACCTTCCGGCCAGTGGACACTTTGGACCGCTTGTTTGAGCAGGCGCGCATCACTTTTGCCATGTATCCCCGCAAGCGTCCCCTGGCAGAAGTCGTCGACCCAGCTGCGCCTTCATCTTCGAAGCATCGGCCTGGTAGTATGCCAAGCACCAGTGCCAAGCCCTATGTGGGGCCACGGCGCCCAACCAAGCCCGCGGCCTTCGTCCCTGAGGAGGACCGCGCTTGCTAAGAAAAAGGAGGGTAGGGCCTTCGGATGTGCATCGATTACCGAGCTTCGCGTCCCCATTGGTGATGGCCGCCCCTCCTGGGAGGACCTTGGGGCTACCATCACCACACCCTCTGGGGAGGGGTGACAGGTGAAACGCTAGAAGTTGTAGGCCGAGACCAGACACATCAGTCGGACCATTTCCGCCGAGAGGTCCCTGCTTGCCTGCTGCCGCAGCCGCCACCACAGCTCTGCTGCCGTCTGCTGTCTGCCGGTCTGCTGCTCAGCCCGTCGCCGCAGCTCGTCGCTGCACATTTGCCGGCCCTCCGTGAGTGCCATGGCTGCGCCCCACTCGGAGACAGCTACTAAGGCAGACCTTCAGTAGAGTCGCCGCCTTCTGGCAACGCCTCAGGTAAGACTACCGCTGCGCGGTATGCGCGAGTGTGCGCCGCGCCATGTGTGCTGGCGTCCCATCTGTTAATGGGGTACTTCCTAAGTACCCTAGGTCCGCAGTCTGATTAGGACGTACTAACCCCTGACTGCGTGTATAGGGATCAGAACGTCACACGACCCAATTGCCGAAGTTGACCATCTGTTTGTGGTTGTAAAATGTGGACAAGGACTAATTAGAGTAAGAATCTGCCCTGAACACACGCTTAAGGGTGAGTAGTCCTCACTAAGTTCGGCTGTAAGGGCTTCAAGAGGCAACCTCTATCAATCCAACCCCTACTTACACACTCAGGGGTTAGATCGTTCTTCTTGAATTGGGCTCTGGATGATTAGACGCGAATGCCCAACACAGTGAAGCACCACAACTATACGCAGCCAGTGAAAATACCTTGGCCAACAGGCGGCGACTCACCTTCTGGGCACGGGCCAGCAACCGTCCCCCAAAGTCGGGAAGCAGTTACAAACTACTCACAGGAAGACCGCTGTAAAGAACCTCTTCCGTACACACGCAGTCGGGGTAAGTCGTTGTTCTTAGTTTCGGCTGTAGGGATTAGGAGCCAGCCCACTACACGGTGAAGCACTAGCGCATAGGTGCAGCTGAAGACAGGCCCTGTGGCGCCGCCGTCCGGTGGCAACTCCACCCGATGGGCGCAAGCCGCAGCTGTCCTCAAGGTGCGCAGCCACGGACTCCCGGCAGCAAGCCCTGCAGCAGGCTGCGGCGGCGGCTGCGGCGGCAGGCAGCAGCAAGGCTGCTCTCATGCTTCACGGGACCGAAGTTGTGTCGGGTCTCGCTCCAAGGCTCGTAGGCTACCCCCGTGCCAGACCCCCCTCCTGGGGTGTGAGCGAGTCGCCCCTGGCCTGCCCTGCGGCGAGCCAGGCCCCCCCTTGGCAGAATGGAACTTAGCGAGGATTCTTCCAGAACGGGCGGACGAGCCCGCACCTGGGCGGGCCAGTTGTCCATCGAGCGTCTGGCGGCCATGTAACACTAGCAGCACCATGTGGCAAGACCAAAGGGCGAGATCGTTAAATACCTTCCCACTCTGGTGTTCACGTCCTCGGAATAACGAGAACACAGCCGACAGGTATTATGATGCCCTATGGATGCGGCCTCGACCGAGCGTAGAAGAATCACCACCCCTAGCTAGGTGTTCCGAAAGATCAGGCGGACAATCTGCCAATTGGCCGCAGGCTTCACAAGATGTCTTCAGGCCCATGCACAAGCCACCAGATAGTCATGGGTCTTGTCTTAGGTG
The DNA here is from genome assembly GCA_009602725.1 of Spirogloea muscicola. Lineage (NCBI taxonomy): Eukaryota > Viridiplantae > Streptophyta > Zygnematophyceae > Spirogloeales > Spirogloeaceae > Spirogloea > Spirogloea muscicola. Next base: position 9,322 of record WELB01000448.1, read on the forward strand.
GTTCTTATCGCCGCAGCGAAAGCAACCTTTCCCCTCCATAGCTGGCTTCTCCCAGCCTCTCATGGGACAGATGTTCAGCCCCTCGTGGGCCGACTTCTTCTGTCCCCTCTCTGCCTCAGCAGTTACTCGGCCTCAAGCAGGGAGCGCTTGCCCAATACACTTGAATATGTATTCAGATTCAGCACCTTCCTGGCGTGCTCCACCAGCTCGGGCAAGTTGGCAAGGACTGTAAGGTCACGGAGACTACAGCGACTCACCTCCGCATCGGCTCGGGCAGCCCAGGCTCAAAGCGGTGGCACTAACTGACAGCCTTCATAGGCTCGTTGCGCAGCTTTGAGACCAGCAGCCTTGATCGCCGCACATGATCCTCAAAGTCTCCACGTATACGAATAGCATCCCTCTCATTACAAGCCTTCAGCTCTCCATGATTCTGGCACATATTGGTGAGCGAGATCAAGAAGGAATTCAAGTGTTGCACACCTCTGGCGTGGAACTTTTCTTCATGGAGTTCCACCACAGGATCGCCCAGGCAGCGAGCGGCACCATTATTGCCGTCGCATCCTGACCGGAGTCTGGCCGAGGTTAGTGGGCGCTCGCAAGTCCAAGCGCAGGGTTGCCACGGTCCTGACGCATCAGATGTACATCAGCATCGACCCCTTGCAAATGCCTCTCGCCGGCACGCGGCCGTCCGAGCATACCAGGCCACTTGTCCATCAAGCGGCTAGCGGCCATGTAACGCTAATAGCACCATGCGGCATGACAAAACGGCGGGATCGTTGCAGCTGATGAAGTCCGCAGCGATGGGCTAGCAATGGGCTGCGGCAGCAGGCAGCAGGAGGGCTGCGCCGACGGGCTGCAGCAGCAGGCATCTTCAGGGCTGTGACTCTCTGTTGTGGGCCTCACTGATCTGGCCTGAGTGGCCCGAGTCTGGTCTTAGTTCTACTATATGGCGCTTCGTGAGCCACCGTCCTCAGGGGTCTCTGGAAGCCTCGCCTCAAGGCCCGTCTTCGTGGGCCCGACGAGGGGAAACTACTGTGAGGGCAGGTCGTAAGAGCGGCATTCTACTGGAAGAGGCGCTCTCTGGACATCACAAGTGCGTCGCAGGCGCGTCGCACGCGTCGCACGCGCGTCACACTGCATCACAAGTGTGTCACTGTTATGATGTAGGCAGATCCATGAGAAGCCGCCGAGCAGCTCCTCTTCTGAAGCGGCGCACCTGCGCGTCACATCGCAGACAGGCGCGTCTCATTGCCCGTCACCTCGTGCGTAACCTCGCGCGTCACCATTGCGTCGCATGCGCGTCCCCGCGCGTTGCACGCGCTTCAGTCGCGCGCGCGTTACTCGCGCGTCACTGGGGCTTAGGGCGTCACACTCGCACCAGTCGCCCATGCGTCACTCGCGCTACTGGGCCGCAGGAGTACATCGATACTGGGCCGCGCCACCGATACTGCATGTTAGCTATGGGTCGAGATTTATTGTCCTGTAACGGAGGGAACATTACACAATTCTCTACACGTTTAAGCACAGACATTTGTACGGCGGGAGACTTGCCCTGTGGTGCCGCCGTCAGGCGGCAACTTCTTCTCGTGGGCACCAGTTAGCAGCCGACTCCAGTGGGAAGCAGCCACGGACTTCCAACAGCTATCCGGCAGTGGATAGGGTCGGCTGTGGCAGCAGCCAGCAGCAGGGTGCAATCCTCCTAGGCTTCACCGGTCTAAAATGTCGAGGTCGGGTCTCGGCCGAAGACTGGTAGTACTCATTCTCTATGCCAAACCCCTCCTCCAGGGGAGAGTGCAGGTTTCTATAGGGCTGCCCGTGGGCGGGCTCAAGGGACTTCTCTTAGCAGGGGGCACTTGGCGAGTACCGGTACACCCGGGCGTTCCGCCCGGGCCAGGGCGCGCCACTTGCCTGTCAAGCCTGTAGTGGTCTTGTAGCTTGGTGCTTCCGCTTGTAGATAGCTACATACACGGGCATGTAGCATTACCAGCACCGTGTAGCATGGTGAATGTCTCACGACGTGCCGATAAGCTTGTGCAGCTTCCTCCAAGTTGACCTATCAAGCGAGAGTCCAATCAGACACGATTCGCTCGAGAACAATAATTGCAGTTTTCATACTCGTTCTGCAGGAAGAAGTGCTCGCCCATAAAGAAGAGGGCTGGCAACGCCAGCCCAAAAAGACGCACAATGTCCAAAGCCAAAGAAAGAGGTGCCGTAAAAGGACTACACTACCAAACACGACAACGCACCAGGGAAGCTTAGTAGCCTCGAGTGACCAACATCAGGTCGGAGTAGCTCGTTGCAGGGAAGGAAGCACTCCGCCGAGACCCAGAGGCAGCGGGTAGAGCACGTCCTGCTCGCGTGTGGACGGCGTGGGCAAGGGATCGTTGGAATGATATCGCCAGGCGCATGCAGAAGACCTGGGCTAACGAACTAGCGGCAGGATACCTAGCAAAATCCTTGGCGGACACCTGCATCGTCAGAGTAAGATGGTTCATTTGGGGCGCCTACTTGTAGAGGCGATTGACAAACACCCTGCAAACGAACACCGTTGCGTTGCCATCGCCAAAATCTGAAATAACTCTGAACCCTAGACCCACTGCTTCCTTGATTACTCTCTGTGTTGGACACGGCACTTAGCGTTGATAGTAAGCCGAATCGTCTCCCAGCTGGAAATTATTCTTGGAGACTATGCTATAGCTTCGACGAAACTTCAAGTGCCACGTCAACGACGCAAAGTATGGCCAGGCGGCCGGCCTGCCCGGCGACGGCGGCATGCCATGCTCGGGCATGCTGGCCAGCATGGGGCCTGGCGGGGCAGCCCCCGGGTGGTCTCCGCCGCGAGCCGCCCCTCCAAGGCCTGGTCCCCGGTGTAACGCCCCCCCCGTTCGAACGAGCAAAACGGTCACGGTAAACGGCTTCACGCGCGTCATCCGCCAGTCAATCGCGCCATGCGCCAGTCACGCGCGGCACGCGCCAGTCCCCTGGACTTGTATCCCATCCGTCAGGCTCGCGCCACGCGCAGCCCGCAGTACGCGCGGCACGCCCCCCCTGTATCCTCATTGTGCGGGTCCGCTCTTCCAGGGGCCGGACCTTGGGGGCTACCCGCGCCATTCGTATCCCCATTGTGCGGGTCCGCTCCCTGGGGGCCGGACCTTTGGGCTACCCTCGTCACACCATCCGGGGAGGGGTGGCAGGTGGAACACTATAATTAGTATGCCAAGGCCAGACCCTTCAGTCGGACTAGTGACGCCCAGAGAGAGGCATAGCCCTGCTTGCCTGCTGCCGCAGCCGCCGCCCCAGCTCTGCTGCTGCCGTCTGCTGCCCAGCCCGTCGCCGTAGATCGTCGCGGCGGACATCGCCGGCTCTCCGTAAGTGCTATGGTTGCGCCCCATCTGGGGACAGCTACTAAACCAGACCATCTGTAGAGTCGCCGCCTTCTGGCGGCGCCTCAGGGTAAGACTTCCGCTGTGCTGTGTGATGCACTTGAGAGCACCGTGTGCGCTGGCGTTCCACTATGTAGGGGGGTAGTTCCTAAACTCCCTAGGTCCGAACTCAATAAGGACGTGCTAACCCCTAATTGCGTGTACAAGGATCAGGACGTCACATTTGGTATCAGAGGTGTCCTTGCATCTGGCTAGCCTCGTATATGTTGTGATGATACGACTGACCATGCAGGGTTCCTTCTGATGCTCTGCCACTGACTTGTCTGTTGTGACTTCAGGCCCTTGCGAAAGTGTAACCGTGGATCTGCATCGGCGGGCTGGTTGGTGCTGTGAACGCTCGCCGCTTCATACACGCATCCGGGGTCGGCCAACGTCAAGTGGTCCTCCACCCCGGCGGCAATCGCATTGCAAGGTCAGTATTTGGCCTGCGTAACCACCTGCGGTTGGCGGATTGCCTGTCTTCATGACAAGGAGGTGAAACTGACCGCCGCTGGGCGGCGAAATCTGACGATGTGCCAGAGACTGGTCCGTACTTCAGTTTTGGCCCCTCCCTCAGCTGCTCGTGCTGCTTTGCGTTATGGGGTTATGACTTGCGCGCTACCATGGTTGCTTTGCTTGCCTGGTCGCACCAGCTTGCACAGTAACATTATGGTGGTATTGTCTCAGCGGTTTGTCTTATGCCAACCTATAACTCGATCCCTCAAGTTTGTTGGTGTGAATCCATGAGTCTGCTGACTCGAGTGCGCAACCTAATCCTTCTATGGTGGCAGTACTACCAGCTGAGGTCGAGGAGATGGGGAGTGAGATGGCGAGGCTGCAAGCGCCCGGCGCGAACAACCTGACACCGCCGAGGCGCGGCGTCTTTAGCGCCTCAGTGAGCAAGTAGAGGCTGCAATCCCGAGTAGGAATCTGCTGGTGAACCGCGTGTTAGGGGTGTTATGCGAAGAGGTGCGGTGCGAACTCTGATTGCCCGTATGTGCGCGGGTGAGCAGCGGATTCGCCGCCTCAAGGTGAAGTAAGCCACGGCGTGCGGCTGGACGGGTTCAGCTGTGGCAGCGTGCCAAGTATGGTGGGCAGAGCAGCCTCACCGCCTGGCTCCGTAAGTTGACCGTGTGATTCGTGCTGTGTGAAGCACCTGTACCATCCCATGTGGGGATCGCGACCACGTACCTCACGGCGGATCTCGCTATTGTTTGGGATTCCACGAACTCGTCTTACCACCCTAGAAAATTTAATCACTTGGGACTTCTTCACCTGCTCTCTCACCATTCAGTACGGAAAGGTACGTGCGGAGCTCTATGCCCGCAATAAGGTCGACGTCATTCGCATGGTAGGAAATGATTTCGAGCAGTATGTACGGCAGGTTCATTTGGTGTGATGAAATGCAATACGATGGGCGCCAAACATGAAGTGTAACGCTTCAAGGCTGGTTTCCCGCAGTGCGTGGCAGTGTTGTCCTAGTTGGACAAAGTCACATTAGAAGCTGTGTCATCCCTAGATGTATGTACAAAAGCGCTGCCATGGATTTGGCAAACTGGCTTTGATTTGGGTGACAAGTGGCGTGTGTGCCAGCGCGTCCTTGCTTGGCGCTGAACCATGCGTGCGTTCTCGTCAATCTGTTTGTTGTCGCGTGTTTGATAAGGACGTTCCCTGTGTAACAGCTTGCGGCTGTGCTGCTCGTTAGCACGGGCTTGCTGGGACACATTAGACTTGTACTAGTTGGGCTCTCGAGTAGTAACGCCCAACCCAAGCTGGCATAGTTGTGGCTCTATGCCCGTGGAAGTTGTGGACTTTGTCGTGAGATCAGTAGTGTGATGCCTCAGCATGGGTGGCCCTGCTTTGGTACTCACCTTGCCAGATCTCTGGTGTTGGTGGCTGGCGCGCCCTCCATTTGGTTTGTGCGTGGGCACACTCCAAATCCTGGACGCTCGTGGTGCTTGTCACTGTAGTGAGATGAGGACTGTGGCTGGCCGCCATCCTCATTGACCTAGTGGCCTATGTGGCCCTGGTCAGCAGCACCTCGGTGTTGTCTACTTCCAGTACAAGTCCATGGCTCCCCGTAGCTGTTGATGATGTACGGCTACGGCTGCGGGCTAAGTGGGTGTGCTGAGGCAGGGTTGGCAAATGTTGACAATGCCCCCTGCAGCACCCGATGCCTGAAACTCTCTTCGCTTCTATGCTCTCTGCGGTGCCTCCGTATCAAGTCACTTGAATCGGGTATGGACGAGACCATGTGTGCTCCTATGTCCTGCTCGAGTGGTCTGTATGTAAGCCCGTATGCTGGGTGAGAAGATTGCGCCATTGGCCCAGCTATGTGCCTGAGTATCTCTGTGCACTTGAGTAAGCTGCTAGCACGCGATGCCCTCAGCTGTATACTTGAGTGCATCTTGGGTACTCTGGGTGAATGCTCGTCTCCGCCTTCGGTTGTCAAAGGGTTGACCAGTATGGGATTGCTTTGATCAGCATCCTGGCAAGCTGAGCCGCAAGGCTGTACTTGAAGACGTACTCTCACACTACTTGAGCTTTGGCTGGACATCTTATTGTGATGATGCGCACAGAGTCTCCCCCTGACTCTGCTGTGAGTGTTGTATTCTCACATAGTGTAACTCTTGACAATTATCGCACGGTTCATCCATCCTCTTAGTTGTGAAGTAGGCTGAATCATCGGATGTTCATCGAGTCTTAGCTCGGAACAAGCTCACTGTCAAGATACCATACCTTTTGCTAAGCAGTGAAGGTCTTTGGAATCGTCTTGCGGGACCTTATGTATAGCTCCCTCGCTCTGCTAAGTGGTGATGATCCTATTTGTCTCACCCCTGAGCAAGTTCCGTGATCGGCTTGTTGTAGGCGTCTCAGCTACTTCTGGTGCAAGATGCTCCGGTTTGGTTTCACCAAAAGCACTTGCCGGTGCTACTAGGTTGTGATGATGAAAGTTTTTGACCCCCTACAGTGTGACTCTGTGCTAGCTCACTTGATGGCAGACTGGTGTTCAGTAAAACGCCTGAGGATCACGTACTGCACCTGCTACATGTACTGCAAGTGCTGCGGGCAGATCAGGCAGATCAACCGTATGCTAACTATGTGTATAACCAGACGGGACATACGCAGGGCATGTTGTGAACAAAGACGGGATTCGCGTCAACCCCACCAAGTAGTAAAGGACTGTAGTAGTAGCGTGCCACGGGCTGTGCCACAGTTGCGTCCCTTCTATTCGCAAAATACTTCCGTAAGTTCCTGTAAGGGTACGGAAGTATGGCATCTCCTCTTACGAAGCTCACTCGTAAGGACGTCAGCTGGGTGTGGACGTCCGAATGCCAGAAAGCATTCGAGGATATCAAACGGGTCCTGGTGCATCCACCCGTTTTGGCCTTGCCTCGAGAAGGCGTGCCATTCGAAGTAGTATGTGACGCCTCTTTGATCGGCATCCGTACCGTTCTCTTGCAGGAGGGTCACCCCGTAGCATTGAGAGTCGCCTGCTTCGTCCTGCAGAGCGTAACTACACTACGGGGGAGCATGAGCTCCTTGCTGTTGTGCTTGCCATAAGTCTGTGGCAATGCAGTCTCGAGGGTGTTGAATTTACAATTGTAACGGATCATTGGCCGTTGACCTACTTTCAAACACAACAGCAATTGAGCAGGCGTAGAGCACAGCGGGCTTAGTGCATGGCCACATTCCGTTTCCAGTAATTGTACCGCTCTGGAAGTATGAATTTTGCGGATTTGGTGAGCCGCAACATTGCAGGGGCTGCTGTGGCGGCTGTCTTGCACGCTTCAGGGTTCAGACCGCAGACGTGCGGCCTACTCTTGCAGCTGCTCGTCAGTCCACCGCCAACCTCTCTGAGCTGGATGTGCGTATCCGTGATGGGTATGGCTCAAACCCACGGTTTGCAGGAGAAACTAATACACGCACACTGGTAAATGACCAAGGCTTTTGGTGGCGAGGCATTGCAGTCCCTGACTGCAATGCCCTGACTGCAATGCCTTGCGCAGCAGTGTCTCGCAAGAACTGCAAGAGCGTCCGTATAGTGGTCATTTGGGTATGGGAAAGACAAAGAAGGCTGTCCAGCTTCTCTTTTGGTGGCCGGACTCAAAGTGAGTCCAAGTGAGTTCTTCCGTGAAGACTTGTGCCACCTGCCAGCGCAGCTAGGCACGCACCCATAAGCCTGCCGGGTTGCTCCAACCGTTGGAGAATCCTAAGAGGAACTGGTCTGATACAAGTGTGGAATCTATCACCCAGTTGCCGACAACGCGGAACGGCAATGACGCCATTGTCGTATTTGTGGATCGTCTGAGTCAAATGGCGCATTTTGTGCCTACGACCACAAAGGTGTCGGCCAAGGAACATGCTGGCATATTCGTGGATTGAGTATGGAAATTGCACGGAGTTCCCGAGCGGATCGTGTCTGACCACGACCCTCGCTTTACGGGGCTTTTCTGGAGAGAAAGTGTGCAGGCAGATTGGCACCCAGCAATCCATGTCCACGGCTTTCCATCCCTAGACAGATGGTCAGACGAAGAATGAATCGGGTGTTATCAGACATATTACGGCATTTTACGGACCTCAATCAAAGCGACAGGGATGAGTATCTTGTTCCAGCGTAGTACGCCGTGAACAATGGCTTCCACGAGTCCACCGAAAACACACCCTTCTTTTGTTGATTTACGGTCCGCATCTCCGAGCACCTTTACAGGTGGGGAGGCCAGAACGTGTGCCGGCCGTAGTGACTTTACCGGCAACCTCCTGGAAGCTCAGCGGAGGGCTAGGCAATGCTTGGAGATTGGCCAGCAACGGCAAAAGCAGTATGCTGATCGACGTCGTCGATATATATCCTTCAACGTGGGTGCTCAAGTGCTCCTAAGAACAAAGCATCTCTCCATGCGGGCTGTCGGTACGCCTGAATTGCTACTAAAGCGAATTGGGTCCTTCGTGTAGTGCTGCGCCTAGTCGGCAAGGTCGTATGTGAGCTGGATACTCCGGAACAATGGAAAGTCCACAGAGTCTTCCATATGTCCCAGCTCGAATAATTCCATTCAGATGGTCGTGTCCAACCGCCCCCACCTCCCCTTGTCGTTGAGGATGAGGAAAAGTATGAGGTGGAGGAGATCTTGTCTCACCCTGACAAACTCCGTAAGCGACGTAAGTCCCAAGAGTATCTTGTATAGTGGTTAGGCTACGGGCCTAACTACACTACTTGGGAACCTTCGGCCAATCTTGCCCTTTGTCCGTCTATACTACGTAAGTAACTTTTACTGGGGCATGTCACCCCCTTGCGTCGTAGTATTGGACGCACCCGTTGAAAGTAATATATTCGTTTCGTCTCCTCTGTACCGTGTCCTTGTTCCCGAGGACGTGAACATCTAAGTGGGGAGGTCCCCACCGTTTGAACGAGCCAAACGGTCCCGGTAAACGGCTTCACGCGCGTTACGCGCCAGTCATGCGCACCACGCGCCAATCACGCACGGCAAGCGCCAGTCCCCTGGACTTGTATCCCATCCATCAGGCTCGCGCCAAGCGCAGCCCGCAGTACGCGCGGCACGCCCCCCCTGTATCATCATTGTGCGGGTCCGCTCTTCCAGGGGCCGGACCTTGGGGGCTACCCGCGCCACTCGTATCCACATTGTGCTGGTCCGCTCGTCCGGGGGCCGGACCTTGGGGGCTACCCTCGTCACACCCTCCGGGGAGGGGTTGCAGGTGGAACGCGATAATGAGTAAGCCGAGGCCAGACCCTTCAGTCGGACCAGTGACGCCCAGATAGAGGCATAGCCCTGCTTGCCTGCTGCCGCAGCCGCCGCCCCAGCTCTGCTGCTGCCGTCTGCTGCCCAGCCCGTCGCCGTAGATCGTCGCGGCGGACATCGCCGGCTCTCCGTAAGTGCTATGGTTGCGCCCCATCTGGGGACAGCTACTAAACCAGACCATCTGTAGAGTCGCCGCCTTCTGGCGGCGCCTCAGGGTAAGACTTCCGCTGTGCTGTGTGATGCACTTGAGAGCACCGTGTGCGCTGGCGTTCCACTATGTAGGGGGGTAGTTCCTAAACCCCCTAGGTCCGACATCAATAAGGACACTGACCCCTAATTGCGTGTATAGGGATCAGGACGGTCACATGCCCCCTGACTCTGTAGTACGTGTAATTATTGCCTCACCTGGTGCGGCTCTTGACAATGAATCACCGAGGTAGTCGGATGTACTTTCCGAACTCCTCTGGACGGGTGCCCCCTTATCCGACGTGACTCAATGACGTCCGGCGCTCTGCCGCCGTTCTCCCCTCTGTATCGACTGGGTACTATCGAGTGTTGAGAGAAGCAATCCCAAGTGGCGGGCTTGCTAAAGCACGGGCATAGTGAGCCTCCTCAGTCGCCGAGTGGTGCACCTATCCGGTACCTTGTGTATCACTGTGATGATTATTGAATGTGCATCCAGCATTGACCTCTAAACAAGCTCACTGTCAAGAGCCAATGCCCGTTGCCTGGCATTGATGATTTGTGTGATCGTCTTAGAGAAGCAAGCGTGCCTTGCTTCCTCGATTTGTGAGAGCTTATCACTACCTTTGTAACACGCCGGGGAAGGTTCCGAGTTGGCTTGTTGTGCGCTGCTCGGACTCTTCCAGCCCCATGTCAGGCTGTGTCAGGTGGAGTCTTTGGCCCCATAGTATGACTCTGTGCTGGTATACTTGGATGACATATCGGTGTTCGTGTGACACCCGAGGATCACGTACTGCACCTGCAGCTAGTGCTGCCTTTGCCACGTGAGAGTCACTTGTATGACAAGTGTATGTCACCAGTAGTAGGGCATATTGTGGGCAAAGACAGGGTTCGCGTCGACCCCAAAGTAGTAGTCAATCATGCTGCATCTGTCTTCGGAGACTGAGGTAAAGGACTGCCTAAGTGCCTATGTGCCGCAATTGCGTTTCTTTCGAGAATTCGCACAGTATACCCGTTCCTGTCAGGATGCCTGCAAGGACACGGAAGTATGACATCTCCTCTTACGAAGCTCACTCGTAAGGGCGTACCCTAGGGTGGACGTCAAAATGCCCGCGGGCATTTGAGGAATTCAAAGACGGGTTCTAGTAACCCCACCTATATTGGGCCTTGCCTCGAGAAGGCGCTCCATTGTAGGCATTTGTTGTGTGACGCCTCCTTGATCGGCATTTGCCGTTCTCTTGCAAGAGGTTCACCCCGTAGCGTTTGAGACTTGCCTACTTAATCCTACCGGGCGCATCTCAAGTACGGGGGGAGCAAGAGCTCCTTGCCGTTGTGCACGCCCTCCGTGTGCGGCGATGATATGTCAAGGGTGCTGAAACAACGGTTGTAACGGGCCATAGCTAGTCGACCGTTTGTCGCACACAACAGCAAAGAGCAGGCCTCAAGCTTGGTGAGCTGGTAGTATGGTACTAATCCAATCCAGTGGGTGTACCACCCTGGACGTGTCAATGCTGCGGATCCGGTGCCCGCAACATTTTAGGGGCTGCTGTGGCGCCTGTCTTGTGTGCCACAAGGACTCAGACAGCAGACGTGCGGCCTGCCCGTGCGGCCGCTCGGCCGGGCACCACAAGCCTCTCTGAGCTGTATGTGCGTCTTCGTGATTGGTATTCAAAAAAACCGGCCGTTTGCTTAAGCCACACGGCTCTGTTGTAATTACATGACCGACTATTCGGGCCAAGTGGCCCGCCAGGTGGCGGACTGGCTGGCCGGGCAAGTGCCAGAGGCGGGCCCTGTGATGACCCTGACCCTTACGAGCACAGTCAGGGGTCAGTAAGTCCTTCTTGATTTCGGTCGCTGGGGTTTAGAGACAAACGCCCAGCACAGCGAAGCACCACGTGTTCTACACAGCGGAAGTCTTGCCCTGAGGCGCTGCCGACAGGCAGCAGCTCACCTCTCAGGTGCGGGCCAGCGACTGTCCTCAAAGCAGCAGTCACTGTAACATTCCCTCAGTTTAGAGTGCTACCGGTGCTGGTAACCTTACATGGTCGTATTGTTTCTACCGTTTCGAAGTCCCAAACGGTACGGGTAGCTTTTGCTCCACCGTATGAGCAGCTAAGTACGGTCCGAGGCCCCTGGCTTCGTACCGCACGTGCACCCACGTGCACCGCCAGGAGCCGCCGCTTCGCATCCCCTTTTGTGCGACACTTCGTGTCCCCTTTTGTGCGAGGCTTCGCGTCCCACTTGTGCCGCTCAAGGCGCCGCTCCACGTCCCCCTTGTGCCGCTTTAGGGTGCCGATTCGCGTCTCCTTTGTACCGCCCAGGGCGCCGCTTCGCGTCGCCCTTGTGCCGCCCAATGGGCGTCGCTTCGTGTCCCCCTTTGTCCGGCCCGCCCCTCCTGGGGAGGGCCCTGGGGATAATCCTCGTCACACTCTCAGGGGAGGGGTGGCAGGAGAAACGCTATAAGTAGTGGGCCTCGGCCGGACCCTGAGTCCGACCAACGTGGAGAGAGACACAGCCCTGCTGCTGCCTAGCCAGCCCCGCTGCTGCCTGCTGCCGCCGCCGCCGCCACAGCTCTGCTGCTGGCCTCTGCTGCCCAGCCCGTCGCCGCAGCTCGTCACTGTGGGCCCCGCCGGCTCTCTGGACAGGGATGCGCAAGCTCGGCTGCTGCAGTCTGCTGCCCAGCCCGTCGCCGCAGCTCGTCGCTGCGGGCACCGCCGGCTCTCTGTAAGTGTGATGGTGGTAGAGTCACCGCCCCAGGGCGGTGCCTCGGGGTAAGACTTCCGCTGCGCTTCTATACGCGTTTGTGAACTGTATGAGGGTTGTCTCCTAAACACCCTATGTTTGATACCAAACCAGGACATTCTGACCCTTACTGTGTAATTAGGGACAGGGATGTTACAGTCACAGTCTAAATCACAGAGAGCCGATAAAGATCTACGACGACGGGATACGGCGACGGGCTGCAGCAGCAGGCAGCAGCAGGGCTGCGCCGGCGGGCTGCGGCAGGAGGCAGCAGCAGGGCTGCGCCTCTCTCTCGCGGGCTTCACTGATGTTGACCGGGTGACCTAAGTCTGCTCTCAGCCCTACTTGTAGTACTTCATGTGCCACCCTCCCCAGGGGTCTTTGGGAGACTCGTCTCAGGGCCCACCTTCGGGAAGGGGGGTCCGACAAGGGGAATCTAGTGCGAGGGCAGGCCACGCGGCTCCATTCCGGAAACGGCGGCCGTCCGGCGGCACCGCCGATCGGCACCCTGCGGCGCCAGCTTGTGGCGCTGACAGTGGGTCCCGGGTGTGGCGCGGCGTCACGGGCGCGCCACACGTGTCACATACACGTCATTGCGAGCACGGCGGCAGATTCAGGAATATGCCGAGGAGCTTCGCTCTGACAGTCCAGGATTCGCCGCCTCTGCTGGAGGCGGCGCGCCTGACGTCATATCGTCAGCAGGCGCGTCACACCGCCCGACGCCTTGCGCGGTTCTCTCGTGCGTCGCACGCGTCAGTCACGTGCGCGTCAGTGGTTACACGGTAGCGCTTAACGCAACATTAAGCGTCCCTACGGCGGGGACGTTACATTGCTCCCACTTAGATGTTCACGTCCTCGGGAACAAGGACATGACACCACGAAACCGAAGAGGTTAATTTCAAGCGGGGCGTGTGGTACTACAACGCAAAGGGGATTGCCCTTTGGCAAGATACTTACGGAGAACGGCGCGTCAATGGGCAAGATTTGCCGCCGGTTCCCACTTATTGTGCTCAGGTCCATAACCTAGCCACTCGACAAGGTACTCTTGGGACTAACACGTCGCCCAGGATTTTTTCGCAGTGAGACAATATCTCCTCCACCTGAAACTCTTCCTCGTCCGCAACGACGAGGGGAGGTGGGGGCGGTTGGACACGACCATCCGAATTAAATGCTTCGAGCTGGGTTACGTGGAAGACTTTGTGGAGTTTCCAGTGTACCGGCGTATCCAGCTCATATGCGACCAAACCGATACGGCGCACTGCACGAAAGGGTCCAACCCACTTCTGCAGCAATTTAGGCGTTCCTACAGCACGCACGCATGGAGAGGTGCTTTGTGCTCAATAGCACTTGAGCTCCCACGTCGAAAGATGTGTCTCGACAATGTCGATCAGCATACGCCTTTTGCCGTTGCTGGGCAATCTTCAAGTACTGCCTAGCCCTCCGCTGAGCTTCCAGGAGGTGACCGGTGGAGGTTGATGCGGCCGGCACGCGTTCCGGCCTCCCCACCTGTTAAGGTGCCCGGGGATGCTGACCGTAGTTAAGGAAAGAAGGAAATTTCTTGGTGGACTCTTGAAAGGCACTGTTGTGGTGGTCGTAGGCGTAAAATGCACCATTTTACTCATATTATCCACAAACACGACACCGGCATCATAGCCTGTTCGCTTCTTGGGAAGTTGGGTGATGACATCCACACTGGCATCAGACCAGTTCCGCGGAGGAATTTCCAAAGGTTGGAGCAGTCCGGCAGGCTTGTGAGAGCGTGCCTTACTACGGTGGCAGGTGGCGCAAGTCTTCACAGAGGACTGTACTTCAACTTTCAAGCCGGGTCACCAGAAGAAAAGCTGAATAGCTTTCTTGTTTTCCCCATACCCAAATGACCACTACTTGGTGGCTCATGCATCTCTTGCATGATAGTACTTCGTAGGGCATTGCAGTCAGGAACTACAATGGTGTCCCCTTGCCACCACAAATCTTGGTCAGACACAAGTGTGCGTGTATTGGTTGCATCTGCATCCCACGTGTCGGTGCTATACACATCACGAATACGCACATACAGCTCAGAGAGGTTGGCGGTGGAGTGCCGCGCAGCTCCACGAGTAGGCCGCACGTCTGCGGTCTGCACTTCTGAAGCGTGCGTGCAAGACAGCCGCCACATCAGCCCCTACGATGTTGCGGCTCACCGGGTCCGCAACTGAAATGAATCAGCCGTCTGCTTAAGCCACATGGCTCTGTTGGCATAACATGACCGACTATTTGGGTCAGGTGACCCGCCTGCTGGCGGGCTGGCTGGCTGGACAAGTGGCCCGCCCGAGTGCGGGTCCCGCCCGTCCTAAATTACCGCTCGCCAGGATCCACCGTTCAAGGGAGGATCTTTGGCCTGCCGCAAGGCGGGCCATGGGGCGACCCGCTCACAACCCCGAGGGAGGGTGGCACGGAGAAGCACAAGGAGCCTTAGGGGCTGAGGCTCTACAATCAGTCCGAAGCGGGTGAAGCCCAGGAGCAGCCTTGCCGCTGCTCGCCGCCGCAGCCGCCACCGCACTCTGCTGCGAGGCCTGCTGCGCCGGCCTGCGCCCAGGAGGTGGAGTCGCCGCCGGACGGCGGCGCCACAGAGCCTATCTTCGGCTGCGCCTATGCGCTAGTGCTTTGCCTGTGCAGTGGATTGGCTCCTAAACTCACTACGTTCGAAATCAATAAGGACTGCTCCCTCTAACTGCGCATTCACAGCAGGTTCCTCACAATCTGATATCAGAAGCGGGCTTGCATTCATCGCGCTTGTGACTTCTTGTGCTCGCCGCTGATGATGCATGGATCACCTTGACATGCTGGCCTGACCTTTTTCTGTCAAAGTTGAAGTGCTTCCGTTCTGCTGTCCCAGGGGCTTCCGTTCTGCTGTCCGCCATGCAGATGAAACGATTGATCACAAGAACACTGTCCAGATGGCATTTATTGTGCTGGTGGCATTCAATGATGAGGAGGCGTTCAACAGTGAGGAGGAGTCTAAGCCTGACTTGTGTTTGAATGCTGCGGATTCACATGGCGGGGTTCTTGATAAGCTGCTGGATGAATTTGCGGATGTTTTACCCGACTCTCTTCCGGCCGGTCTGCCTCCTCACCGAGGTGAGGCTCACACAATTCCATTGGAGCCAGGCGCTCAACCGCCTTACCGTCCCATTTACCGGCTCAGCCCATCCCGAATTTCGAGAAATGCAATTCCAGGTCGAGGGCCTGCTGGCGAAAGGTTACATGGAGCCCTCTCAGTCACCATATGGAGCACCCATTCTCTTTGTCAACAAAGAAGCATGGCACTCTACGGATGTTCATTGACTATCGGGCTCTGAATAGGCTTACTATCAAGAATCGATACCCATTGCCTCGAAAAGATCATATTTGCAATTGGCTTGCAGGGGCTACGTTTTCAGATCCCTGGACCTGGCAAGTGGGTATCACCGAATTCGAATCACGCCTGCCGATGTTCCGAAGTCGGCGTTCCGGACGCCGCTTGGACAAATTCAGTTCAAGGTGCTGAGCTTGGGTGTATGCTCCAATGGAGTTGTGTGAGCCAAACCTTAGTGAGGAGGCAGACCAGCCGGAAGAGAGTCAGAAAACACATCCACAAACTCTTCCAGCAGCTTATCAAGAAACCCGCCATGTGAATGCGCAGCATTCACGCACAAGTCAGGCTTAGACTTCTCATCATTGAACGCCAACACCACAAGAAATGCCATCTGGACAGTGTTTTTATTATGTTTCCTCCGTTTGAGAGTGCTAACGGTGCGCGATAACCTTACAAGAGCGTAGCGTATCTACCGTTTGGAGTCCCAAACGGTGCGGGTAGCTTGGCTGCACTCCGTGTAGACTGTATGGATGATTCGAGTTTTGGAAGACATGCAAAGGCATCGTGAACCGCAGTCAGGCTGACTGGACGAGTATCTTGCTCCAGCAGAGTATGCTGACAACAACGCCTTCCATGACTCTATCAGAACGTATACCCATTGCCTACTCTTGGAAATCTGTGTGATCTTCTTG
>WELB01000450.1:0-10369 GCA_009602725.1 Spirogloea muscicola
GGCCTCCTGCGCCGCGCTGCCGGCCGCCGCCATCGCGCCGCGCGGCAGCCCCAGGGCCCGCTGCTTCTCTCTGCGGCTGAGCCGCGGCTCTGCGGCGCGCTCTCGGGCAGAGTCGTGGCCCTCACGCTCTTCGACCTGCGCCGCCTCGGCAAGGTCCGCCGCCTGGTGAGCGCGCACGGCACGGCCGCAGCCATTCCTGTCGCCGGTCGCTCTGGCGAGCATGACTGGCGTAGGCCTCCCGTCGCCGCCGGTCGCCGGCCGCTCTTTTCTCTCGAGAGATGCACGATCGCACCTCCTCGCCTGCCTCGGCAGATGATGTGCGACTTGACCGGGACGCGCTTCCCGGCGGTCCGCGAGACCCTGCGGCGCAAGATCGGCAGCGTGTACAAGGGCATGGACCTCACTCTGGAGACGTTCCCGGCAGGTGACTCTGCCGCCTAGCCCTCGTCCGAGCCAAGGCTCGCCCCCGCGACAGGGCTTCAAGGGTAGGCCAGATACGGCATGGCGAGGCCGGATAAGGCACGTCAAGGCAAAGGACGAGACCATGGTGGCCACCGCTCTGCATGCCGTTCTTGCTTTGCTGAGCTCGCGCGCAAGGTCCACTGCGCTATCGCCTTTTGGAGTCATCTGTGAGCGGAAGCTTCTGGAGAGCCTCCACAAGCTCCGACTGAAAGTCCTCCGACTCGCCCGCCTGGCGATGGTGGCATCCCCACGTGTTGCAGACGACGTCGTCCGAGACGAGTGTGCCTACCTGCCAGCCATGGCCACCATGCGCAAGGGCTCTGTGGTCATCATCTTCACGCCCGACAACACCCACTTTGACATCGCCATGGCGGCTGTCCGGCATGGTGAGCAAAAGGATGCCGCTTTTCCTGGAGGGCGGAGTATCGCTGCGTGGTCATGCACTACACTCCTCAAGGTCGACAAAATTGGGTATGACTGCCTGCTCGGGTAGCTGGAGCGCCGGCTCGTGCATCCTCCTGATGACGCTCCGCCCTCGGCTTGGCTGGGCACTGGCATCGGGGAGCAGGACTGCACGTGCTGGTTGCCAAGCCAGCGGTGAAGACGCTCGATCACCATCGACAACTCTGCTCAGCTGCCAAGTACCCCTTGCTGGACCTAAACAGCCCATCTTTGTAGCCCTAGCAGCACAGCAGTGTGCGCTTGTGCAAGTGGGGAGTCGGTGGTAAACGCAGAAGAAGGTGGAGGGCAAGAGCGCTGCCGGATGCAGCACAGAGCTCCGGCTCTCCAAGCTTCTCGGTCTACATTCTGTTGTCTTTGTGCAAGAGAACTGTCTAGGATATTCTTGTGTGTTGGTTGACGACAGGGAAAACAAGGTCCTGGTATCTGTGGAGTTCCACAAGCGCTTTGATCCGATATATGCAGGTAACTTTGCTGCAGGCCTCCTCAGAGGATGTGGCCGCGGGACCCAGTAGACAGAGACCGAGTTCCCTGGTCTTGCGTGTGCCCGTCCAGGCGCAGTACTTCGCAATTATGTCGGAGTAGTCCAGCCATCCATGGACGTCGTGCTGGGGACCGCCAGAGAAGGGCATTGGCCTCACGCAGCGGTCCGAGGTCTCAGAGGAGGCATCATCCTCCGGAGCGGGCACCGGCTGGGCGCGTCCCAGCAGGCTGGCCAGCTGATCCGATGACGACCGCCCTGCAGCGACTCGCCGATCAGCTGGTCAGCCTGCTGGGAGCGCCCAGCCGCTGCCCGCTCCGGAGGGTGATGCCTCCTCCGAGACCTCGAACCGCCGCGTGAGGCCAATGCCCTTCTCTGGCGGTCCCGGACGACGTCCATGGATGGCTGGACCACTTCGACATGATTGCGAAGTACCACGCCTGGTCGGACACACGCAAGACCAGGGAGCTCGGCCCCTGTCTACTGGGTCCTGCGGCCAGATTTATCTTCTCAGTCCTTGCTGCTTCCTTGTGGCTGATTGCCCCATATATCTGCTTGCAACAGATGCGAGGGACCGCATTTGCAGCCTTGGCCATTTCTCCTACTTTTCCAGCACCATGTGCCAGCCAAAGAAGCAGCTCACGACCTTTGCAGGTAATTCTAATTGCCTTCTGCCATGCAATCTAGAGTACTTCATTCCCGTAGACTGCGCATGGAGGCTTAATCAAGTCCAAGTTGCCGAGCAGACTTGTTGAGCATTGGCAAGTTGTCCTTTTACTCATTGGCTTGTCATCCTGCCCATTTTGTAGGCTGGGCTGGGAAGAGCTCTGACATCTCCTACTACCTCAACTCCCACCACATAGGTTGGTTGGACCTCAAATTAGCAACTCCTCATAGCTGCAGCTTCTACTTGTGCAGGCGAGATGATGCAATGATATGTACCAAACATGTAAGGTGGGCTTTGCACCAGGCAGATTTCCACGCTTGGTCGCTTGGAGCCTCTGCAAGGCCTGTAAGGGTGGTGGCTATGGCCAGCTCCGGCGTGGCGCAAGCTCAGCTAAAATCCGACACTGAGCTCGAGGACACCATCACCCTCCTGGTCAGCCATGCAGACCACACACCTCCAGCGAATCTTCTGTGTGAAGATGTTGCAATCTGGAGAGCTGATGGGGCCCATGCCGACATGACATGCAAGAGATCTGGGGCTGTGCTGGTTGGCAGGTCCAGTGGATCAATGCTGCTGATTGCTCCAAAGGTTGTGCATCGTACACTGCGAGCTGGATCGCCCCCCCCTCAGACTGCCACACTCAGCAGCACTTTCACTACATGGGTCAGAAGGTGCTTGGCAGACTCCAACGGCTGGACGATATCAAGCATCAGCCCAAGCACGCACTCAAAAGGCTGCATACATTCATATACCTGCACACTGCTGCACTTGTTAGTCGAGAGATACTTGGCCTGGCAGGGCGAGGTCCACGTTGATCAAGCGCATCGAGGCTACACTTGGGCGACCGATGCTTCTGGATACGGAACCCTGAACCCGCTGTACATGAAGGTGAGTGCAGAGGCATTTGAACGAGCTTTTCTTGGTGTCTGTACAACATTGAGTGGCAATGGTAGCCACAGCTAGAGCCCTCAGCGCCCACTTACACGTGTCATGCGCAGTACACACCAGATTGCAAGGGCTACTTCGCTGGCCAGCTTGGCTATGGATATCGAAGCATCTCCCTTTTCCTTGCGGAGGTTGAAAAGGTGATCGATTTATGCCATCCATTACACCTTCCCCAAGTATGGAAATGAAATTGATGGCTGATAAATTTGGGCGCTTGCAACATGTCTACAACGAGCTGGAAAACTTATTGAACGCCTCAGACACCTCTATTTCGAAATCACCTGAAGATAGGTGCAGCCATAATATGGTACAATGCAGCCACCTTAAAAGGCGCCATTCCTGTTTTCTGTGTGCTCAGTTAGTTGCAGGGACCAAGAGCCTGCAGGAGGTTGAGGATGACAAGCTACTGGGCACAATACATTCCACTCTTGCTGTTACTGCAATCCTGGAGGTGCGGACTGGTTGACATGAATGTCTACAAGTAGGTGTGCGCTTGCGTGCCGTGAAGGGCTATGGCCATCTGATGGATTAGACATGCAAGCAGCCGTTGGCAGCCTCCTATTTCTGCGATGGCCACTTTGACTGGCGCTTAATGACAGTGGGGCAACGAGCATGCAGGCTGGGAGGAGAAGCCTGGACTTAGGAGGAGAGCCTGTCTGCATTATCTACGATGAGCATGACCAACCTCTTAAGCTCCAGTCAATAGGCTTGGATCCATAAGTGGCACACGGATTCAATAGTATGCCACCTCAAGCAGAAGCTGAGTGGTGATGCATGATGCAACTACACTTTCGTCAAATGTGGCTTACTATATTTATAACACCACCATAGAGGCTGCTGCATGTACAATAATATCTGGCAAACGAATGGTGAATGAGTGCACCAAAAGCTATTCACAGGTGTCTTGTGTTAGTGCCACGGCACCCACATGGAAGGCAGGTTGGAGTAGTTAAGCTCCTAAACACCTAAGCAAGAGTAATCTGGCTACGGGGCCTGATGCAGAGCTCCAACTAGCAGCATCAATCTGATGCCAAATTCTGCCTTCTTGATTAATGATGTGAGCTAAGAGTAATCTAAAGAATGGTTGGAACCTAGCAGTTGACTCCTAGAACTGAAGACCTAATTAAGCACCTCGCTCATGCGAAATGACTATTCTAGGATTGGAGGCTAAGGAAGAAGTCATAATAGCTACGAGGCACTATGAATAGTAAGACAACCACGCATCTGAGTGGAGTGTGAACCTGTACAACACAAGGGTCTGGACGTGCAGCCCGGGTGCTTTTGCTTCTCGCCATGTCACATCACATAAAGTAAGTGAGGTGGGCCTTCTTCCGCGAGCCCCCTTCCCCGTAGAGCTCATTCCAGTCCTCCAGCTCGGTCATGCTTCCTCCATCTGCAGCCACGCTCGCAGAGACCTACCAACAGGCACAGGGTTGTCTTGGTGAGCAACTCGCTTCAGGAACATGCTCGTCACTCTGCCCATGGAGATGAATATGTACTGGACACTTTCCATGAGGACTCAAAAGGGCGGCGTGGGCGGGCTGGCAGATTCAGCACAATACTAGCAGCAGGAGCCAAGTACTTTCCATGTCAGGGGCATCACCTGACGCATTGCCTGCTTCATGTCCTCCATATTCAGGGGCCGCAGCTTTGGCTCTCTGCCAAGGTGTTGCAGTGTTCGTGTCAGGATTGCTTGCTGTGATGTTATTCAGGTAGTTCAAGGATCTACATTATCCAAGGACCTGTGCAAGTGTGATAAGTGGGTCAGTCAGAAGGTTACATGCTTAAGGGCACCTACTTGGTATTCGCCCCCTCCATTGGCAACTCCTGCTGCTGTTGCTGCTGCTGCACCTCCTTCACTACCACTCCGACTTGCTGGTCCGCTTCTTTTGACTGGGCACACAGGCATTTGAAATGATGGTCACGCACAGACATCTACTCTGAGCCTAGGTCCATGTATCTTGACGCTCCAAGGAGTAAGCAAAAAGCACGACGCCCGCAGCACAGGTGCGACTACCGACTACATCGGCACAGGGCGTGCGGCAGTGTATGCATCATTGACATGCTCACCTGCAGTATCTCAGCCACAGCTGCTCCCTTCACTTCCTCGTCCACGTTCACCGAGCATACAGGCTCCGGCTTGCTTGCGACACCAGGCTCTGGTGGATTCTCTGTTTCCACTTCTGCTTCTTTGGACCCAACTGCATCCTCCCCGTTGTCTGCAATGGCCTCATTGTTGCACGTGACCATCTGCACCACTCCCAATGAGGCTTGTTAGGCAATAGGTAAACTTATTGGTTGACATTGACACCCAAGTGAAGCAAGGCGTGCATGTTCTCACAGGTACCCCATCAGTGACCGGATTGCTGACCTCCTTCTCCTTTTCCAGCAGCTCGCGGATCGGCCTATAGGCAGCAGTCAAGCACAGGTTCTGCCATGCACAGGGGGCAGATCAATCCTTTTAATCATAAGATAAATGTGTAAGTGCCATGAAGCAGTCACAATGATCAAGTGTAAGCGACACCGCAGCAAAGGCTTGGACGTGTCCAATCACCTTGAGATCGCTGCCAGAATGACCATCGGTCAAGGCAGCCAGACCCTTGAAGTCGAAGTCAGAAGCAAGCTCCTCCTTGGCTAGAATGGTCTGTAGGATGTTCTCCCTCTGTTCAATGTCAGGCAGGCCGACCATAATCCTGCCAAAGGTATGCAAGATGTTCCAGTATCAGCAGAGGAGTAGAGAGCGAGTGTCAGTTCGTTCCACACAGTCATCCACACAGACTGCTTGAAGCGCCTGATTGCAGTTTATAATGTCCCCCTCCTTCAGAGCTCAGAGGCTGGTCGACCTGCGCTGGAAGCGACGGATGATGGCCTCATCAAGATCAAAGGGGCGGTTCGTAGCAGCCAGCACAAGGATGCGCGAGCTCTCTTTGGACGTGAGGCCGTCCCAGTGCGCCATGAACTCGTTCTTGATCTTCCGCATGGCTTCGTGCTCGCCAGCACGCGATCTCCTTCCCAGCATGCTGTCAACCTGCACAATCAGCCCATCATTTCCAGATGGTCATTCGGGATTCGACCAGGTCCTGAGCTCACCATCGACGTGGCCTGCTGAATGTGCACGTCAGAGCTGGACAACAGTACCTCATCAATGAAAATGACCGTCGGCGCAAGCTTTGCAGCCAAGGTAAAAAGTGCTCGCACATTCTTCTCGTCCTCGCCAAACCACTGCTCACATGATGCACCTCAGCATGTTCAGATACAGCAGCTGAGTTCAGTGCCACAGGTTCACCAGTACAGGCAGCTTCCATCTGCATGCTGTTCAGCAGTGCGTACACGTCTTTGATCGGCCAGTTGAACCTTCCTTGCATTGTGATCTGCATGTACCTTGGAAGTCAACGAGGACATGGAGATGTTGATGAAGTTGGCTCCGACCTCCGTGGCCACGGCCTTGGCAATCATGGTCTTCCCTGTGCCTGGGGGCCCAAACAGCAATATCCCCCTGCAGGGCTGCACGCTTGAAGCAGAAGCATCAGCAGCCCCCTTGTGTCTTCTGCCGACTTTTGCAGCTTAGCATGAGCAACTGAGCGATGCAGAATCAAAGAACAACCTCAACTGCAACTTGGCAGCAGCACACAACGATCTTTTGAAATTAGGCTTGAGCTGGCAAGAAAAAAGGGGTGGGGGTGTTGGGTTCCCCTCTTGGAAGAGGGAGCGGATGAAAAGCCGCTGACCGAGAGACTCATTCTTAAGTGGAGGACTGAGATTTTTGAGCATTGGCAGACCTGGACGAGGCCGCCAGGCTTGAAGAGCTCGGGTCGCTGCAGAGGTAGCATAACAAGCTCCCGCAGGGCCTCCTTGACATGGTCAAGCGCACCGATGGAGTCAAACGTGACCCCGATCTCTCCTGGAGGAATGACTTCTGGCCGGATCCGCTTTTCATACTCATTGTCAGGTGCAGCCTCCTGCCACAAGGACAACGTCAGCCAAGTGTCAGACACCTGGAACTGCCCAGAGCAGGTGGTGGAGAGCCCCCGGAACAGTGCAAGCTGTGATCCCGCCTAGGCTTGTCCACATCAAAAACTTACAGGCTCCGGCTTGGGGGTAGGGGCCACGGGCTTGGCCGCCTCAGTGTCCAGCGCCTTTGCATCTCCTTTTGCGGTGCCGGCCTTGGCTGCTTCGGCCTCCACTGGCACGGTCCCGCCAGCCTTTGAGCCCGTCACAGTCCCCTGCAACTCCTGCTTTCAGTCAAGCATGCAGAACAAGCTAGCCATCAGTATCGCTTGGATACACCCAACACATGAGGGACCTGATTGTGACGTTGCCGCCAAGGGCATCATCTGGGAGTCCTTCATGATGCGAGACAATGATGAGCTATGTGCCGAGCCACCAGACAAACACTGGTTGGCATTTGCAGATTTTGTCTTACCCTGGTCTCAACAACATTTGCCTCCGCTTTGACTTTGACTTGTCCGTGGCCTTTCAACTCGGACACCCAGAGGTTGTAGGCGTACTCCACGCTGCGCACCTCAGCAATGAGTAGAGTCAGTCTGCACATCTGGCATCTAGCAATGACAATCTGGTATGTGCCGGCTACATTGTGCATGAGAAGTCTCAGGCTGGCTAACCTGGAGTCTGGGACTTGCAGCCACCCTGCCTTGTAAGTGGGGGCCTCAGTATGCCTGAGATGATGAGCAATCGCCCACCCAGCAATCTCCTCGGCACCTGCCAGAAGTAGAGTGTGGGCTTCTCTGAGCTGATGATCAAGCACACGCGGCTTACATGTTGTTCGTTTTCACAATTGCCGAGGGTGGTCCAAGGACGGCCAGCGCCTGATGCAAGTTGCAGCAATGCTAGACACATGATCAGGGGGCGCAGTGCCCTACTTTCTTCCACAAGACAGCAGCTGCTCAGCTTCAGGCTGGTGAGGTCCCCACACTCCACGTTCTTGCTCACAAAAGTCTGCAGCCCATGAGCAGATATGCTAAGTTTCCATCACTTGCGACGGAGTAAGAGCAGGGTGCAGATGCCGCGTACACCAAGCCTAACAACTTGCTCAATGCTCGGTGGAGGTGAGCCTGGCTCAAGCTGGCAAGGTCCTCCGCACTGCCCAGTCTGTTTGGCCGGCTCGTGTCTGCCCGTCCCTTTTGACCAAGCGCAAGGAGGGTGGTGGCCATTGATCATCACCTCGAGAAGGGGTGAGCAATTTCTCCTGCTCTGGAGGACCTCAGCGTCGTACTTCATCTGGGACTTCCACTTGTCCAGGTCACTGGCATCCTGCACACACTCGAAGACGGGGTCAGACGAGTGGCTGAGGCAGCAGTGCCGTGCCCATGTGAAGGGCAAGAGAACCAGGATGTGGCCGTGCCTCGACTTTTGTTCCTGGACAATACCTTGGGTGCTCTGATGTTGATGACTGTGCACAAGTTTGACTTGCAGAGACTTGCCAACTTGCTCTGCAAGGCCGACAAGGCAGAGGTCAGGAGCAGCAGTCAGCTGCGTGGTGATACTTGGCGCCCAGAGAATGGACGACGTGGAGCACGCAAACAACAGAGTCGAGAGACTTGCGTTGGGCTCACGTCTTCATTATGGAGGGCCAAAATGGACTTCATAGCCGAGACAGCCCAGCTCACCTGCTGCGTCATGTCCTCCGACTGAAGTACTGTTCCAAGGATGAGCACATTGCTGGCCACCTTGCCAATCTGCTCACGGAAGGCCGAGTGGGCCTGCGGATCACTCAAGAGCGTTCCACCAAAGCTGCCCAGGTAAAGCACGATGGGCGCCTTGGCAGACTCGGTGCTCAACACCTGCAGAACGAGCTTCGGCGCCATCTGAGCTATGAGCGACAACAAGTCTCACAAAGTCGTGCACCCCTCTAGCAGGTACTGGTGCCAAGCATGACGTGAAGTCAGACAAGGAGCTCCCAAAGCCCAACTGGCAAGGCCTGCAGCAAGTATGGCAGGCAATGGCTGCGCCCAGCGGCCACGAGTGTCCCCGCAGGCAAACACAAGGCAATCACCTGCATCAGCGCCTCCACGACCAGTCCCGCCTTGAACTGCACGGCACACGCCTCTCTGGTGCCACCCTGCTGGGCGCTGGTGTCCGGCTCTGAGCAGAGTCACCCGCGCAGCTGGTCAGAAGCCACAACCACTGCCTCCTCCCGCCGATCAATGTCAGCCGGCCCGACTCAGCACCTCAGCGTGGCTTGCTTCCAATCACCTGCCGAGACAGTCGCCGAGACGGCCTCCCAGACGAGCCTGGGGAGATCCCAGCTTCTCCACATGGACGACAACGAGCTCCTCCTCGAGGCCTGCTGTCAAGGACCCCGCCAGGATGAGCTGCGGTGCACCTTCCGCCAGTGCCAGCAAGAGCGCTGAATGCAGGTGCAGCAGCCTTCAGCAGCAGGCTTGCCCATGAAGCTGCTCGGCAATCTGGGCCGGCACTGGAGCAGTGGGATCAAGCAGTGGCAGCCCGTGCCTCCTGGAGAATGCTTGCCTACCTGCTCATCGATTTCCATGGCCCCTTCCTCCAGTATCGCCTGGACGCAGGAGAGTGACGAACAGGTGAGGATTCCGTTGTTAGAGGGCCGCGAGCCTGGAGCAATCTGTCTGTCCTCAGGACATCCCAGCCCGCATGTGTGGGGAGGACGGTGCGTGCGTGGGGCGGGCGGCGACCAGACGGATGGGTCGGGGGCGGAGGGAGACTGCAGACCTGCATGTGCAGGCTCGGCACGTCGAGGACCAGCAGGCTGGCGTCGTGGTGCTTGGCGAGCGCCGTGGCGAGAGCGAGCTGGCACATGCCGGACTCTGCGCCGGCGGGGGTGGCGGGAGAGGGCACCGGCCAGGCACCGCAGGGACAGTCAGCCGGCGTCGCGGGTGCGAGGCTACTCGCCGGAGGAAGCATGGGCCGAGCTCGCCCGGGCAAGGCCACCGGCCGCGCGGCGAGATGGCGGAAGGGCGACGAATCGGGCGCAGGGAGGGCCGGCCCACTTGGTAGAGCAGGGCTCAGAGAGCCCCCGCTTGAGGGGTACGTGCCTCACCCGCAGCGCCGGAGAGCAGGATCGCGGGCGCGGCCGCGGCGTGCTGCCGTTGCGGGCCGCCCTTGAGCGGGATGTAGGCCGAGTTGATGAGCGCCTCGCGCGTGCCATCGCTGCTCGTCGCAGGCGGCGCAGGGGGTCAGCGGCGCCGCTGGGGGACCGGCGGAGGCGCCGGTGCAGGGGAGGCCGGGCGGGGCGGGGCCGGGGTACCTGAGGGGGTAGGGGAAGGCGTCGAAGGAGTGGGCGAGCGCGGCGGCGGGGCGCACGGCCGCGAGCAGGCAGGCGCGGTAGGCGGCGAGGCGGGGGGCGCGGCGGCGGCGGCGGC
>WELB01000451.1:11779-24472 GCA_009602725.1 Spirogloea muscicola
TAGGGACCAATGGCAACACCGACTGCCAGTGCGTATCAACAGCTTCCAGCAATGGCATTGAGGCTATGAGCTACAATTTGCTTGCGGGTTGTTGCAAGGAGAAATGCTATTACTCTAAGACGGTAACGTGCAATGGATCTACCGCACTTGCTTGTTGCTGGATGGTCGAAGGAGTAAAAAAGGATTGCTCAAGGTGCACTGCCAGAGATGCTGGTAACCCTCCGGCAGGTTTTATATGCGGTTGCAACAACGTGTTTTACAGAAGTACTGGTGTCTGTTGATACCCCCAGCCGCTTCTAAAAGGCTCAAAGTTGAGCGCACATTGCTGAAGATGATATCTCAGTAGTACGGCTAAGATGACGCCATTAGTCATGCTCGTGCCGTCGCTGGTGCTTGCATACAGAGACAGAGCGGCCGTACTGTCATTTAACAGGACCAAAACGGTGAGGTGTCTTCTCGCTACTACAAGCACTTCTTGCAATGCTTTTATGGCATCCACTGGCTCGCTTGCTGGCAGGGATCCAACCCTAGGCCCGGGTGATCCTCTAGTACTGACCGGTAGTTGCTGAACAAACAGCCCCAGTGCGTTCTTCATGGCCATGTCGTGCCTGCTCGTATAGCGCCCACACGCGTCGTCCACACCAGGAACTCCACCTACAGACCAGGACTCTGCCTGACTAGCAGCAGCCTGCCCTGCATGGCCTCAAAACCAGGTCAGCAGGCATGCGAAGAATGTGGCAAGAAGCATCACCACACAACCCCGCCCACCACCACTGTCTCGCGCAAGTGAAGACTCTCCCCTCGCCTCAATCTCTCCCTCACTCCCGCATGGTCACCTGCGCTCGGGGTTGTCTCACCGCCCGCCTCGGCCCTCTGGCCACCCTGACCTGGAGCGCTGGCCTACTCGGGACGCGCGCCGAACCTTCCGAACCCTTGCCGGCGGCTGCGGCGACGGCCGCGCTAGGTCGCTCTTCAACGGGGGACTTGTGTAGAGATGGCCTCTCTACGCGATCTCATCAAAGGCCCACCCCCGCAATGGGGGTCAAAGGCAGTGGGTACAGACACTTCAGCGTCCGGCGCCCCAAGGCTCTCCGGCCCGCTCGACTACCCTCTAGCCGACGCTACAATGACGCTATGCGCCCGGGCATGACAGTCAGTTGTGCTTGTACCACAACAACTGACCTGAACAGTGTTACACCAGGAAATAGCCACGCCAACACGTCCAGATCTCCAGCTGGAGGTCGTCACAGACGTCAATCAGAAGCACTAACCAGATAATGCCAGGGCGGCATGCAGGTCATGTAGTACCACAGCAAGGACAGGCTACTGTGATGCCAGTGGGCACTACATCTGCAGCAAGTACCTCTGCGCGAGTACAACGGAATTCATAGGACAGTGTCGATACAATGCACGCAAGGTAAGGAGACATGAGGCTTGAGTACCCAGAATCCAGAATCCGGCTTTGTTTGTCAGCATATCATTGTGCAATGCGTTGTTCTGAAATCTTCCTACACTTTGTCATTGTGGTACTTATTTCTCCTTGCAAGTATATTGCAAGTACATGTGCAAGTGGGCATAGACATGCTTTGAGATCGTACAGCCGACTTGACAACCTGCACTGGTAGTCAGGGCTGAAAGCGGGGCATGTTGCACGACAGAAGGATTCCACTCAGCCTTCAAAACCATCAGGCTTGAGGGGCTGGAGTTTGTCTGGAGACTCATTTCAGCAGTTGTGGTAAACAAAGCCACGCATCTATGACAAACAGTCCGGTAGGTTGTATATCACAGTTCTGAGTAGCCAAGTCTTCATCTATGATTCGCACTCACAAAGAACGAGATCAGCTACTTTCTTGGGCACACACTTCACAAATCGGCAGTGATCATTTCTGCATGTGCCCGCGCAATTTCCATGACTATCGGGAATTGCAGAAGAGCATGGTATGTGTGACATTGTAGGGTAGCAATCACAATCACTGTTTGGATCTGCCATTCGACATTCGCAGCCGACATCCTCATTCACCACTGTTCACAACAATGTTGCAGAGAGGTATGAGTGGGTAGTCTTAAATGAGATAAATCATAGCATCAACCCGATGATGGAAGTCACCACATCCTGCACGCCTCCATCAAGCTTCTGAGCAAGTTGACTTCCTATCAACATCTGCGCAGATGTTCACCAAGCTGCAATTCAAGTATATATACACTTCATCGCAAACGTAAGGAGGATAGCTTGCAGCCTTCACCTGTAGGGCAGCATGCGCCCTCGCAACCACAGCCAGTACCTGCTGTACCACCTTGGCCCGTACATTCCTTCTTCCAGCATTTATTAGTCGGATCTGTGGTACAAAGAGCATCATCCAGAATCCTGCCCCGGCGGAGCCCCTCATAGAGCTCCTGGGTCTCATTGCACTTTGTCACACGATCGGGGCGCTTGGGTGGGACATTCACATGTGGCCAAGTGCACTTACGGAGAGACACAGGGAAGTGCTTGGGGTAGTACCCCGTGTCAACCAATGTGGAGAGGCCTTCTGTCAGATGCTGGACAGCTTTGCAGGTAAGACGTACCAAGGAAGCTCCTTCTAGAGGCTCAAAGGTCACATGGCAGCTCGTGTGGGGATCTGCATGTACATGGTCACCACTATCGCATGTCACGCACTTCCACCTGACATCACTCAAGCCAGCAAACCAGGAAACTATCACAAAGCTGGACCTGGTCATTTTGTGTGCTGACAGCTGACAGCTGGGGCACGCGCATATGTAGAGGCCTTGCTGACCAGCTCGCTCAGACCAAAGAGCAGCATGTCAAGAATCAGGTGCGTGCCTATTTCTGGGCAGCGCTGTACAAACAAGCTACAGAATGCTGTGTGTAAGATCAAGCGCCTAGCAAGTACTATCGCGTGATTGAGCTGGAATGCAGCTCTGACGCCTTACCTGGCTTTGGAGGTGCAGCCAGTGTGGTGAACCAAGATGCAATCCTGTGAGTCTGTTGTCGTGCCACTAGGCATTATCTTGGCCTGATGCATCTCGCCTGTCTCCTCATTGAGGATGGCATACTCCAGCTCTTCCTTGGCTCCATGACAGCAACTCATGCAGATTGTTGCAGTCAAGGCGCCAGCTACGAGCAAGTTGACAAGCTGCCGTGGCCTGATGGCGCCCATTGTTTCGAATTGTCGCGCTCGCCGAAGGAGGTTGCCGCAGATCTGCTGGTACCAGCGAGCCCTGGAAGTGAGTAGGCCTGAGTGGACGATTCACAGCTTTCAGGGAGAGGCAGCGCTTCACTTGGCCGCAGGGAGAGGGGAGGGCGAGTGGCGCGTGTGTGCCTCTCTCTCTCTCTCTCTCTCTCTCTCTCTCTCTCTCTCTCTCTCTCTCTCTCTCTCTCTCTCTCTCTCTCTCTCTCTCTCTCTCTCTCTCTCTCTCTCTCTCTCTCTCTCTCTCTCTCTCTCTCTCTCTCTCTCTCTCTCTCTCTCTCTCTCTCTCTCTCTCTCTCTCTCTCTCTCTCTCTCTCTCTCTCTCTCTCTCTCTCTCTCTCTCTCTCTCTCTCTCTCTCTCTCTCTCTCTCTCTCTCTCTCTCTCTCTCTCTCTCTCTNAGAGAGAGAGAGAGAGAGAAGGGGGAGGGGGGGGAGAGGAGGGAGAGAGGGGGCGGGGCCCTCTTTCCCCCCCACGGCCCCTGCCACTCGCCAGGCAGCGCGGCTGGGGCCCCAGGCGGGCCAAGCCGGCTCGTCAAGCCCCGCCGGCCGGCGCGGGCGGCTGCCAGTAGAGTTTGTCGCTTGGTGGGGGCCCACGAAGAAGGTGCTCGCCCATTGAGAAGAGGGGCTGGCAAAGCCAACCCAAAAAGAATGGACAATGTTCAAAGCCAAAGAAAGAGGTGCTGAAAAAGGACTACACTACAAAGTGCAAGATGGTGCAGAGGGAGATGCAGATGGCTGCTGCTTCCGGGTCTCGGCAAAGTGCCGCTTCTCCTGCTCCGAGTTACTCTGATCTGCTGTTGCTCACACGTGGATACTGGACCACGGGCCGCTTGGCGGATGTGTGGTGTGTTAGATGCCGCTGTAATTGGCTGGAGGTAGCAACCGCTGCCGCCGGTGGAGCCAATATGACGAACGCCCAGCAGGCGTGGGCCCCCGCGCCCGCCGCCCACCCGACTTCCGGCGGGCTCGCCGGCCCGAGATCTCGCGGGTCGCTCAAAGTTGATTATGCATCATCTGTCTCTGTCAGCAATGTGACGGACTTGTTACTAACTGTCAGTCCTATCCTTAAATGCTCGTGCTCTTTTGGCCCTTTCAGATATTTCAAATTCCTTTGGGCTGCCCTCTCAAAGCCCACTTCGGATAGAGCCCCTTCCTCGCAGCCATTGCTTTACATTAGAATACTTTAACTCTGTCGGACTTTATTCCTACCTTTTCCTACCTTCCACAGCCATCGCCTTACTTTGAAAGACTGAGTCGAGAGCCTTTGGAAAATGAACAAAGCCGTTAGCACGGTGACGACAACCTGGAAAAAAAGGAAACGGCTGCTTATATTAAAAGAGCGGCTGTGAAAGCCAGCCATTGGGAGGCCACCATTGAGCCGGCCACTTGGCTGGCACCGCCCTGGGCCACGCCGGTCGTGGCGGCGGTCAGGGAGAGGGGGGTGTCAGCTGACAACAGCACCGTCCATGGTTGCGCACCGCATGCCTCTCAACAAGAAGAAGTGGCTCTCCCAGAAGTGCCTCTCCTCCCCTTCTGCAGTTTCGAGGCTCACTTCTTCCCCTCTGAGTCTCTCTCCCTCTTTTGTAGAGACAGCTCTTACTAAATTGACAGCAGTGGCTGTGAGAGGCCATATAAGAGTCCCGCGGCGCTCGGCCCTCGGCTCAGACGCGCCTGGCTCTTGCCTCCACACCTGCTTGCCCATCTGGCTACCTGCAAATGGGGACCTTCAGTCTGGCTTGCGAGGCTCGGCGGCTGCGCTTTCGTTACCTCGTGCTGCTTGCCGTCGTTGCACCTTTTTGCTGCAGCCATGTCGAGGCTGTCAAGGAGGAGCTCGAGTACGCCATTCTCAGCGACGAGACCAGGGAGATGTTTCACGCCAAGGGGCTGCCGGTTGGCATGACGACCAACAGCGACGACTGCATTCTGGTGCATCACACAGGCTGCAATTCGAGGGCAAGCTCAGAAGACGAACTGCTTCCTTGCTACTGCTGTCGTGCCTTGAGGTGGCAGTCTCTTCTACGCCCTTCCCTCTACTCAGTGCATCCCAGAATAAGTGGCAAACCTGTGCAGATCAGCAGAGGTGGGCGTCTCGCGTAAGCCTTCAGAAACGTGGTTCCTGGAATTGATTTTTCCCTCTTGATGCGGCAGATGGCGCTGTGTGACATGTGAGGCAGGAGATCACGTGGCGGCTGATCGCTTCACCAGCTGCCATGTTAATTCGAGCCCGTGGAAGGAGCATCCTTAGTCCGTTTGACATGTCAGGCTCTTAACCACATGACAGAGGGAGTCTCCACGCTTGTGGATACTGGCTACTACCCCAAGCTCTTTCCAACAGCGCTACGCAAGTGCACCTGGCCTAATGAGCGCGTCCCTCCACTCCGGGCTCATCGCACAAGACTCTGTAATGATACCCAGGAGCGCTATGAAGGGCTTCAACGCGAGAGGCGACTGGCAGGTGACGGCCCCACGTGCTCAACGAACGGCTGCACAAACAAGCCGTGCAGCGGCGCTCTTGGCGGTACCGCAGGCAGTTGTGGCTGCGAAGGAGGCTGCACCCCTTCGTGTAAGAAACTTCTCCAACATTTGTGTCAATACCCAGAGTAGGAAGATTCATACATGAATAACATGAATGTGAAGTGTTGTGTTGGTTCCAAAGCATGGAGCCAGCCATGGATACGGCCTGCACGTTACAACATTACTGCACTTGTCTACACAGGAGTACTTATTCACGTCTACACAGTCTAGCACCATTTAAATGTCAATATTAGCACCTCAACTTTGTAATCTGCGATGTGAATACGGAATGAAGACCGTAGCTCCTGCTTGTTGTTGCCACTTTCCGACAGTTGGGTGCGCATGCCAAGACGTAGGGACCAGTGGCAACACCGATTACCAGTGCGTATCAACAGCTTCCAGCGATGGCATTGAGGCTATGAGCTACAACTTGCTTGCGGGATGTTGCAAGGAGAAATGCTATTACTCTAAGACGGTAACGTGCAACGGTACTACCGCACTTGCTTGTTGCTGGATGGTTGAAGGAGTAAAGAAGGATTGCTCAAGGTGCACTGCTAGAGATGCTGGTAACCCTCCGGCAGGTTTCATATACGGTTGCAACAACGTCTTTTACAGGAGTACTGGTGTCTGTTGAAATTTCCAGCCGCTTCTAAAAGGCTCAAAGTTGAGCGCACATTGCTGACGATGATACCTCAGTAGTACGGCTAAGATGACGCCATTAGTCATGCTCGTGCCGTCGCTGGTGCTTGCATACAGAGACAGAGCTGCCGTACTGTCGTTTAACACGATCTTGAACAACAACCAAAACCATGAGGTGTCTTTTCGCTACTACAAGCACTTCTTGCAATGCTTTACGGCATCCACTGCCTCGCATGCTGGCAGGGATCTAACTTTAGGCCCGGGTTATGCTCTAGTACTGACCGGTAGTTGCTGAACAAACAGCCCCAGTGCGTTCTTCATGGCCATGTCGTGCCTGCTCGTGTAGCGCCCACTACGTGTCGTCCACACCCGGAATTCCACCTACAGACCAGGACTCTGCCTGACTAGCAGCAGCCTACCCTGCATGGCCTCACTTCCAGGTCAGCAGGCATGCAAAGAATGTGGCAAGAAGCATCACCACACATCCCCGCCCACCACCACTGTCTCGCGCAAGTGAAGACTGTCTCCTCGCCTCACTCTCTCCCTCACTCCCGCATGGTCACCCGCGCCCGGGGTTGTCTCACCGCCCGCTTCGGCCCCCTGGCCACCCTGACCTGGAGCGCTGGCCTACTCGGGACGCGCGCCGACCGCCCCGAACCCTTGCCGGCGGCGGCGGCCGCGCTAGGTCGCTCTCCACCGGGGGACTTGCGGAGAGATGGCCCTCTCTCCGCCGTCCGATCTCGTCAAGACCCATTCTCGCAATGGGGGTCACGGCATTAGGTACAGACACTTGGCGTCCGGCGCTCCAAAGAGAAGTGCGCGCTCATAGAGAAGAGGGGCTGGCAAAGCCAGCCCAAAAAAGAATGGACTATGTCCAAAGCCAAAGAAAGAGGAGCCGGAGAAAGGACTACACTACAAAACACTGCAGAACACAGAAAGGATGCAGAGGAAAGCTCAATACCCACGAGTGAGCAACATCAGGTCTGAGTAGCTCGCTGCAGGGAAGGTCCAAAGCTCTCCGGCCTGCTCGACTGCCCTCTGGCCGACGCTACAATGACGCTATGAGACCGGGCATGACAGCCAGTGGTGATTGTACCACAACTGACCTGACCAGTGTTACACCAGAAAATAGCCACTTCAAGACGTCCAGATCTCCAGCTTGAGGTCGTCACAGACGTCAACCAGAAATGTCACCAACCAGATAATGCCAGGGCGGCATGTAGGTCATGTAGTACCACAGCAAGGACAGGCTACTGTGATGCCAGTGGGCACTACATCTGCAGCAAGTACCTCTGCGCGAGTATATCGGAATTGATAGGACAATGTCGATACAATGCGCGCAAGGTAAGGAGACATGAGGCTTGAGATATCCAGAATCCAGAATCCGGCTTTGTTAGTCAGCATAACATTGCGCAATGCGTTGTTCTGATATCTCCCTACATGTTGTCATTGTGGTACTTAGTCTCTCCTTGCAAGTATACTGCAAGTACATGTGCAAGTGGGCATAGACATGCTTTTTAATTGTACAGCCGACTTGACAACCTGCAGTGGTAGTCAGGGCTGAAAGCAGGGCATGTTGCACGACAGAAGGATTCCACTCAGCCTTCAGAACCATTAGGCTTGAGGGGCTGGAAACTTGTCTAGCGACTCATATCAGCAGTTGTGGTAAACAAAGCCACGCATCTATGAGAAACAGTCCGGTAGGTTGTATATGATAGGTCTAAGTATCTAAATATCCAAGTCTTAAAATGGTTCACATTCACATACAACAAAATTAAAATGTCTTATGGGCACACACTTTCGAACTTGGCAGTTTAGGCCATTTGTGCATCTGCCATTGCAATCTCCATGCGCATCTGGAATTGCAGCATCGCAAGGTGTATCCGCTGGTGACGTTATAGGGTAGCAACCACAGTCACCATTTGAACCAGCCGGTCGGCACATGCAGCCGACTTCTAAATTTTTCACTGTTCACAACAATGTTGCAGACAGGTGTGAGTGAGTAGTCTTCATGAGATAAATCATAGCATCAACCCGACGATGGAAGTCACCACTTCCTGCACGCCTCCATCAAGCTTCTGAGCAAGTCGACTTCCTGTCAACATCTACACAGATGTACACAGGCTGCAAATCAAGTATACGAACACTTCCATCGCAAATTTGAGAAGGACAGCTTGCAGCCTTCACCTGTACCGCAGCATACGCCGTCGCAACCACAGCCAACGCCTGCTGTACCACCTTGGCCCGGACATTCCTTCTTCCGGCACCTATTTTCCGGATCTGTGGTACATAAATTATCAGCCAAAATCCTGCCCCGGCGGAGCCCCTCATAGAGCTCCTGGGTCTCATTGCACTTTGTCACACGATCGGGGCGCTTGGGTGGGACATTCACATGTGGCCAAGTGCACTTGCGGAGAGACACAGGGAAGTGCTTGGGGTAGTATCCCGTGTCAACCAATGTGGAGAGGCCTTCTGTCAGATGCTGGACAGCTTTGCAAGTAAGACGGACCAAGGAAGCTCCTTCTAGAGGCTCAAAGGTCACATGGCAGCTCGTGTGGGGGTCTGCGTGTACATGGTCACCACTGTCGCATGTCACGCACTTCCACCTGACATCACTCAAGCCAGCAAACCAGGAAACTGTCACAAAGCTGGACCCGGTCATTCTGTGTGAGCTGACAGCTGGGGCACGCGCAGATGTAGAGGCCTTGCTGACCGGCTTCGCTCAGACCAAAGACCAGCATGTCAAGGATCAACTGCATGCCTATTTCTGGGCAGCGCTGTACAAACCAGCTACAGAATGTTCTGTGTAAGATCAAGCGCCTCGCAAGTGCTATCGCCTGATGATATTGAGCTGGAATGCAGCTCTGGCGCCTCACCTGGCTTTGGAGGTGCAGCCAGTGTGGTGAACCAAGATGCAATCCTGTGAGTCTGTTGTCGTGCCACTAGGCATTATCTTGGCCTGATGCATCTCGCCTGTCTCCTCATTGAGGATGGCGTACTCCAGCTCTTCCTTGGCTCCATGACAGCAACTCATGCAGATCGTTGCAGTCAAGGCGCCAGCTACGAGCAAGTTGACAAGCTGCCGTGGCCTGATGGCGCTCATTGTGTTGGATTGTCGCGCTCGCCGGAGGAGGTTGCCGCAGATCTGCTGGTACCAGCGAGCCCTGGAAGTGAGTAGGCCTGAATGGATGTTTCACAAATGTCAGAGAGAGGCAGCGCTTCACTTAGCCGCAGGGAGAGGTGAGGGCAAGTGGCGCGTGTCACTGTCTCTCTCTCTCTCTCTCTCTCGCTCTCTCTCTCTCTCTCTCTCTCTCTCTCTCTCTCTCTCTCTCTCTCTCTCTCTCTCTCTCTCNTCTCTCTCTCTCTCTCTCTCTCTCTCTCTCTCTTTCCCTCTCTCTCTCTCCTCTTCCCCCTCCCAGAGAGAGTCATAACCCTCAATGCTCGTGCTCTTTCGGCCCTTTCGGATTACATTAAAATCCCTTTTCGCTGCCCTCTCACAGCCCACTTCGGATAGAGCCCCTTCCTCACAGCCACTGCTTACATTAGGATACATTTTTCTCTGTCGGACCTTATTCCTACCTTTTTCTGGGCTGGCCTTCCACAGCCATCGCCTTACTTGGAAAGACTGAGTCGAGAGCCTTCGAAAGATGAGCAAAGCCGTTAGCACGGGACGACGACCTGGGAGGCCACCATTCAGCCGGCCACTTGGCTGGCACCGCCCTGGGCCACGCCGGTCGTGGCGGCGCTCCGGGAGGGGGGGGTGTCAGCTGACAAAAGCACCGCCCATGGGGCATACCTGTCGTGGGGGGCATGTCGTACGGGGATTGTCAGGCACGCACGCCCGGGCCGGCAGTGTGCGCGCCGAGCTAGAACCGCCTATCACGGCCCGCCAGCTGCCACCTTGACATGCAACTTGCAGATGCGGGGAGGGAGGAAGCGAGGGCGGGGGAGAGGAGAAGATCACTTTTTCCTTTTCACACAAGAAGAAATCCTAGTACAGGGCCTTGGAGAGAGCGGGAGAGGGGGAGATGGGGGATAGAGTTGGAGAAGGAAATAGCTCGCCCATTGAAATAGAGGGGCTAGCAAAGCCAGCCCAGAAAAGAAGGGGGGAGGGATGGAGTGTGTAAGAATTGGAGGGCCTGTGTGGCCAAGTACATAGTCAAGTACCGATGGATACACATCACGTGCTGCTAAGCTGACCCGCTAAGGTACAACGAGTTAAGACTATAGATATATAGAATGTAGAATCTCGAATATCGAATGTAGAATCAGAGGTCGCTAGAGGTCACGGATCGTGCCGACAGTGCGGCGGGACGTACCCGCCCCTTGGCCACAATCATTTGGAGTGAGTACTGAGACAGTTACCTTCCTGTCCTTCTTTAGAAGAAGGGCCGGAAGCCGCAGAAAGCACGAATGAGCTGTCTATGACTCCTGCGAGTGGGCGCTCAGAAACCTCTGGTCAGCAAGTGAAGATCAGAGTAAGTAGAGGGCTGAAAAACGTCGCCCTGTCGGAAAGAAGTGAGAGGAGCAATGGCAGTGGTAGATTATCACGTCACTGCGATGGAATGCGTCCTCCCTGTCGATGCCGGGGCCCCTCGCTTCTGCAAGTTGCACGTCGAGGTGGCCGTAATTGGGCGGGGCCCCGAGCTCTCGGCGCGAAGCCTGGCAGGCCCGGGCGTGCGTGAGCTGACACCGCCCCCGGCGCCGCCCATGACCGACCCTCCGCACGGCGCACCCGGGCCGGGCGCCGACCCCGAGAGCCCGCCGTGGCAGCCGCGGTCCGGGCAGCGAGTACGTCACGAGCGTGGACATGCCGAGAGAAGATCGGATTGCTGATTCCCCTGTGTCTTGATTGGAGCGAGATGCCGCGCCCCCGTGCCGCCGACTGCGATGTGTGCGGCTCGCCAAGCATGGCGACGGGCACCGCGGCGCGCGGGCAGGATGAATGCGGCTGCTGATGTAAAAACATCCGTTGTGATAGCCAGCCAGATGCTTGCAGAGGGTGCTTCTGGCTGTATAGCAGAAAATGCGCGGGCGTGGCGACGCCTCCCTCTCCCACTCCCGTTCCCCTTGCTCTCGTCCGCCTCTTTCACCTTTCCTTTGTCCCACTTTCTAAAGGTAAGTTGTTGCCTGAACAAAGCACTGGCTTGATTTGGCCACCCTTTCATGTCATGCGCACCGCATGCCTCTCTTCCCCTTCTGCCCTCTCGAGGCTCATCCCTCCCCCTCTGAGTCACTCTCCCTCTTCTGTAAAGACAGCTCTCACCAAATTGACAGCAGTGGTTGTGAGCGGCCATATAAGAACCCCGCGGCTCTCGGCCCTCGGCTCAGACGCGCCTGGCTCTCGCCTCCACACCTGCTTGCCCATCTGGCTACCTGTAAATGGGGACATCCAGTCTGGCCTGCGAAGCTCGGCGGCTGCGCTTCCGTTACCTCGTGCTGCTTGCCGTCGTTGTACCTTTTGGCTGCAGCCATGTCGAGGCTGTCAAGGAGGAGCTCGAGTACGCCATTCTTAGCGACGAGACCGGGGAGATGTTTCACACCAAGGGGCTGCCAGTTGGCATAACGACCAACAGCGATGACTGCATCCTGGTGCATCACACAGGCTGCACTGCGAAGGCAAGGTGAGTGGACGAACTGCCCCCTTTGCTACTGCTGTCATGCCTTGCGGGGGCAGTATCTTCTGTGCCGTTCCCTCTACTCAGTGCATCCCAGAAAAAGTGGCAAGCCTGCGCAGATAAGAAGAAACGGAACTCTCGTGTACGCCTTCAGACACGAGGTCCATGGAAGTGACTGTTTCCTTCTTGATGCGGCAGATGGCGCTGTGTGACATGTGAGGCAGGAGATCACGTGGCGGCTGATCACTTCACCAGCTGCATGTCAAATTCGAGCCCGTGGAAGGAGCATCCTTAGCTCGTTTGACATGTCAGGCCCACAACCACATGACAGAGGGAGTCTCCAAGTGTGGATACTGGCTACTACCCCAAGCTCTTTCCAACAGCACTACGCAAGTGCACCTGGCCTCATGAGCGCGTCCCTCCACTCCGGCCTCATCGCACAAAGCTCTGTAACGATACCCAGGAGCGTTATGAAGGACTTCAATGAGAGAGGCGACTGGCAGGTGACGGCTCCACGTGCTTAAAGAACGGCTGCACAAACAAGCTGTGCAGCGGCGCTCCTGGCGGTACCGCAGGCAGTTGTGGCTGCGAAGGAGGCTGCACCCCTTCGTGTAAGAAACTCCTCCAACATTTGTGTCAATACCCAGATTAGAATGAGTCATACATGAAGTTGAAATGTTGTGTTGGTTCCAAAGCATGGGGCCAGCCATGGATACAGCCTGCACGTTACAACA
>WELB01000453.1:5986-23604 GCA_009602725.1 Spirogloea muscicola
ACCAGGACCATCCCCGAGGGGACCATCTTTGCCCGTGTGCCATGGATATCTACGGCGGCTACGGCTTGAAATGGTCCTCTCTGATCCAGCATCTGGCCCGGCTGGTTGATGCGTGTCGTAGAAGTCGGGGGGGCAGCTTGGGCCACTCCAGCATTCCACAGGCCTTAGTTGCATACTATAGAATGCGTCTCTCGCTTTGTTTGCTGCGCTCGCAAGCCTTGGCTCTTCATCAACGTGCAGGGCGCGCTCTAAGTCGGGCCTCCGGCTTTCGTGGCGGCGCTCCAGCTCCCCAAATTAGCTTGTCCGATTTGTTTGTGCTCTCCCGTGGGTACTAATGTCACCTTAGGCACCTTAGTTTAGGTCTCTATATTATGTAGCCTTGTTTAGTTTGCACTCGCCTCTGCTTGAACTGTGTACTGGCTTGAATTGGCCTCCCTTTTCATTTCATGCGCGCCTTTCTCTCGGGGGGAGCCACTTCTCTCACAGCCCAGGCCTACGGCTTCCGTGGTGGCGGTTTGGCGCCTCGGTATAGCATGTCAGATGTGCATGTGCTCACTCGGGGATATTGGTGTCCCCCTTCGCCACCTCATCACCCAGTCAACAGGACATCTGTAAGGCTAGAATTGGCCTCCCTCTCAGCCGGCTGAGAGGCCCGCCCATTGGAGAAATGGATCGAGTTCAGGAGTCAAACGAGCAAGCTGCCGAGAATGTGCCCGTGTGCCTGAGGCCGGCCAGTTGCTCCACCAGAGAGAGAGAAGGCGCGCGCGGTGCGCATGAGATGGAAGGGTGGCCAATTTAAGAGAATGCATTGTTCAGGCAAAAGCTAGTGAACAAGTGGGGCTACATGAAACGAAGCCCTATGCTAAGGTGGCTAAGGTAACAGTATGCCGTTAGTAGTACCCACGGGTGAGCCAATACAAAACTGACAGGCGTACTTGGAGAGCCGGAGCGCCGCTACAGAAGTTGGTGGGCTGACTTTGAGCGCGCCCAGCACGCTGATGAGCATCCAGAGCTTGCAAGCGCTGAAAGAAAGAAAGTGGCTCTCTGAGCGGGTCAATCTGCTGTAGGCTATGTACGTCTGCAGATGTGCTCGCCTTTGTACTTGGCCTTTTGGCCTTTGTTTGTGTCAAATACACGAAAATTTTCTCCCAGATCCACCAAGAGTTGTGTTCTACTGTGGACACAGCCACACCTTTTGACGCGCCAATTACCAGTTTAATCAAGCGCGGTGCCTTGCTCTCTCAGCTGCTCGTGCTCCTGGTTTGCTACTCTTCCACTTGCTTTGCTCGTGCTTGTTCCCTGATTCTGGTCTGGTCTGGTCTGGCTACCAAATCTATTTCTTCAAAATATCCATCACACTCTACTTTTACTTTTGACATGGAATCCTCTTCTGGCAGAGCTATTACTCGTCAATTGGCAATACCGATATCAAAGTGTACATCTGAGGGCTTGGGAATAAGTCGTCAATACTGATGGTTCAGCTGACAGCTTCAAAGCAAGGGTTTTCAAAAGATTGAGCACAATGGAAGGACTTGTCTTCAATAAGACTTGTGCTCCTACTCTTAAGCTGGATTCCATGAGATCGCTACTTTCACTTGGAACTTCTTACGACCTTATAGTGCATCAAATGAACGTACGCACGGCAGTCTTAAATGGAAATGTAGAGGAAGGAATACATATGCAACAACCTGAAGGGCATGTTGAGCAGGGACAAGAAGAATGTGTGTGCAGGTCGCAGAAGTCGTGGACGGTCTGAAGCAAGCCCCGAGGGCATGGTATCAACATGTAATCAACATGTAAGGCAAGAATCAGTCGCTCCATACCTGACCCACTTACGTAAAGTGTACGCTCAGAATGACATCCAAAATCCGTTCTGCAAAGAAAATTGCTCAATACGTTGATACCGTGCCCTGGGCCCTTGCTTCATACCGTAAACTTGTCCCTGCACAACTTGCCCTTCAGGTTGTTGCAAATATTTCTTCCTCTACATCTCAATTTAGAATGCCGTACGTACATCCATTCGATGCAATTCTGGCAAGCCCAGCTGCATATTTGTCGTCTTGCAACGCCGAGTTTCGGCCTGTTTGCATTGTGCTCAGGCTAATGCCTTTGCACCAGAAAGCTGGGCGAGCTCTAGTTGGTGGCAGAAGGGCTTCGTATCTGCCATCTAGTATTCAGGCATCGCTGAGCGACCTTTTTGTTTTGACCCGTGGTTACTGAGCGGGTCAATCTACTGTAGGTTATGTAGGTCTTAAGATGTGCTTGCCTTTGTACTTGGCCATTTGGCCTTCGTTTGTTTCAAGTACACGAAATTTTCCTTATGAAGGTAAGCTAAAGCTGACCTTCATGAGAAGTCCTCCCTTTTGTGCATGACCTTTTGCGACTAACCTTGCTTAGAACTTTCCACTCTACCATCAGTATTTTCCTTCAAACGAGATATCCACTTGCAAGCTGTTGCCTTCCGTTTCAGGTAGCTTGACAAGATTCCACGTTTAGTTTTCTTACAAAGCGAGTATGTAAAGTACAAATCATGGGAGCTCATCATTAATAGCCTGTTTCCAACGCATTGCATGTGAAGAACATGAAGCATCATGCCATGAAGGGTGTGCTAGATTCACACTGTCACCTTAGCCACCATAGCATAGAGCTTCGTTTCATGTATACCCAGTTATTGCACTAGTTTTTGCCTGAACGAATCGGCCGTCGTATCATTTCATGCGCACCGCGCTCCTCTCTGAATGAAGACGGGGTATCAATTACAATGTCACTTCTCGATGGGAGTTCCTTTGCCAGTAGTATAAAGTGTACCACAAGTGCCCTTCTTCTTTGTGGTCTTCTTACTGACAGTGCTGGAGAAGTCACATCAGTCTATTTATTGCAGTACTACATCTTGGTCTCCCTGCTCCTCTTCTTGTTCACCCCTAATCTCAATGCTCTCTTAAGAAGAGTGTTCTGTATGTCAGGAGGGTAAGAAGACCTGTTTGCAGTCCTGACCTATGGCTGTCTGTGAGGTAGGTGACAGTCCATTTGAATGGTCATGTTCAGCGGTATCCACAACAAAAACAGATGTAGCTGGAGCAAAGTTAAAGTCTTCAAACTCATTTTCAGAGACTACCTCAATGTTCTCATTTAATAATGCATGACTGATAGAACAGTACCTTCTGTTTGCGGATCAAAGTTGCGGTAAGCTTTTGTGTAAGGATCATATCAACAGATATTTATAGCACCTTTGCAGCGAATCCACTTCCTTACATGTCTGCACAAAAGTATCACATCTAATAATTCTCAGGTGTAAGGCAATTTAATTTACCTTTTCCCACGCTTCCGCTGGTTTTGTGCAGTGTCTTTGTCAAGGATATCATTTCAGATGCACTGCTTCAGTCTCACCAAAGAAAACTCTTTGGTGAGACTTGCCGCATATGTCATGCATCGTGCACTTTTAACAATGGTTCGATTCCACCTCTCAGCAGCTCCACTCTGTTAGGGGGTATATGGGAGACTTGTTTCATGTCTATACCACTTTCTAAAAAAATCATTCATATTCAAGGAATATGTACTCACCTCCATCGGCAGTGCATCTTCTTCCCAGTAAACTTTTGCATCTGCTTTGTGCCCTCTTAATACGATTAGACACTCATCTATAGTCTTCAAAACGTAACAAGTCACATAGCGTGAAAAGTCATCAATGAAGATTAAAAAGCATCTATAAACATGAGATATTTTACTTGCATTGGACCACAAATATCACTGTGACCCAGTTCAAGAAGATGAGCGGCACAAGACAACGATGGTAAGAATGTTAGACGGTGCATCTTACCTAGACCACAACCTCCACAGACATGCTCAGGTTTATCAGAACTCAATATTCAAACTATTTGCTAGATCTATTATTACGCTTTATCACTTTGCATGCTCTTCATGTATTTTCAAGCATATGACCTAATCGATGATGCCACATAAGAGCGAATTAGCAACTGTACTAGCGATGGATGTTTCAATGTCGCAAACTGACTTCACAAGTCGGAACGAATCTCCACTAAATATGGACCTCGCCATTCAAATTGTCTCCATTCTACGACATTACTCCAGAATCACACTTACCATAATACCATTTGCAATACTTACCATTAAAATTTGCGGCAAGGCTTTCAAATGTCGTGCAACAAAATAGGTCAGCCATCAAATCAGGTACACATGGAATATCGTGAAAAATGAACTCAACCTGTCCCTCCCCCACAACCATTGTAATGGTTCCTCTGC
The DNA here is from genome assembly GCA_009602725.1 of Spirogloea muscicola. Taxonomy (NCBI): domain Eukaryota; kingdom Viridiplantae; phylum Streptophyta; class Zygnematophyceae; order Spirogloeales; family Spirogloeaceae; genus Spirogloea; species Spirogloea muscicola. Next base: position 10,247 of record WELB01000453.1, read on the forward strand.
TGAGTACCTCATAAGAATTGCCATTCCCAAACAATACATCGTCCCATTTAAGGCTCTCAAATGGTATAGTAAGAAAGCATCTATTGTTGCAGATATGTTGGGTAGCTCCCGTATCCATCACCAGATCATTCGTTATTGATGTTTGTTTAAGAGTTATCAAGGCATGAGGAGAAGAAGTTGATCAAGTACCTTCAAACTCTTGTTGTTGACAAATGGCCTCTCTTCACTCAGCAATCTTTCATGTAACGAAGTCATTGATGTATGACCTTTCTCTCGCAGTAAAAGCGAATCAGAACTCTGCTCACATCACTGGCCATGAGCGCAGGTTGAATCAACCTGTAGTAGTTGTTAGAATATTTACGACTCGGTTCTCACAGTGCTCTTTTCACTAGATTATAATTTAAAGTGCTTTTTACCTTAATTTCAAGTACATTAGCACAAGATCCGTATCGAGGTGGTATACCTGTCAAAGAGGGCATATAGCTTCAGAATTACCAATCTTTGCGTCCTGATTTTTACAACTTAAGCATTGAAGTTTAGAGGTTTTTGACATATTTCTGCAGACTTTGTCAGTGTCCCAACACTTTTGGATTGTTTGAGCTCAACCTAAGCGCTAAGTGCTTACCTGATAAGCACTCCAAAGGTCTAATGCTTGAGTTGTACAATCGGGACGCGAAGGTGGGTAACCCACTGATCTCTTAGGATGAGGTTATACGATTTTGAAGTGTTGGAAAATGGGCAGAATCACGTCAATAGATCAAAAAATTTGATGCTCGCGTTGGAAAATGAGGACGGGAAGGTCGGTATTACTGAAGATATATGTACGCTATTAGAAGTATTCTGCCCTCCTACGAATCTTTTGCTAGTATACTCTCTCTCTCTCTCGCTCGCTCGCTCGCTCTCTCTCTCTCTCTCTCTCTCTCTCTCTCTCTCTCTCTCTCTCTCTCTCTCTCTCTCTCTCTCTCTCTCTCTCTCTCTCTCTCNCTCTCTCTCTCTCTCTCTCTCTCTCTCTCTCCCCCTCTCTCTGTCTTCCTCTCCGCTCCCCCCTCTCTCTCTCACTCCCTCCCTTCTTTCCCAAATGTTTTCTGAATAGAACGTTGCTTAGTAATCTATAGTCAAGAACTGCAGACCTCCGTGGACAACGGTGGCCCGTAAGCACTCTGCAAGAAAAGTCACATGGCATGTATGGAACGTCATTGCCGCGGAAGTGGGAATCTGACTCTTTCGACTCCACCAACCTCACCAATTGGCAGCGGAGGCAGGGCAAGCATTGGCTGCACACGGTGGAGAGCGCAAGTACACGGACCCCCTGCCGGAGATCACTTTGTGGAACAGGCAACGGGCGTGCATGGGGCATTTCGCAGTCGGTGGCTGGACCTCCTACAGCATCTTGAAGGACGGGTGAACGGCGGGCCATCAATCGTCGTCAGGGACAGCAAGGTGAGCTGCCTGGCTTCCAGCCGCCGGGTAGCTTGCGCAGGTATTCGGCTGCGGCTCTCCTTCTCATTCCAGCATTTCCAGGCTCATGAGTGCACTTGCAGCAGGCCGCGCTTTGCCTGCTGCATCTGAGTTCGCTGGGGTAACTCTTTTTCAGCTGCTAATTACTGTGACTTGCGGCTGCTGATTAGGGATTTTGAGCTCCCTTTCTCTGTAGCTACTTGCGTACCTGTGTGCTTAGCACCTTCGGTCCTTTGAAACTGGTCCAAGGTTGGCAATTGACAGCACTCGCCCCCATCGGAAGAGGCATGTTCATGGAGGACATAGTCTGAGGGTACCAAGAGAAGTAGCTATCTCACCAATCAGGCGAACGAACGCACGCATTGACAAAGGCGCAACCCTGTTTAACGGCGCATGACGGCGATGAAGCCACAACTCGAAATGAAGTTCCGTTAGTAGACCGTTAGTGGTAGATCACCAGTGGCAGGCCATCAGTGTTGTAAGAACCAAGTCTTGGAGCTCTGGAGCTGGTGGCGGCTCCACCGGCGGGAAGCAGCGGCCACGGGTTGATAATTTGTGAGGTCGTCGTTGTGATAACTGGCCGGACGCCCTTATGAATATCACCAGGAGGCCGGAGGCAGGGCTGCCCCGGATAGGTATGCAGGGAAAGGGTCTCAGTGCGCTGGAAGAAGGATCCGGCTATTTCCCATCCCTGCCCTGAATACACTATTCTGGCCCAGTCGGCTTTGTCGGCTTGTCGCGTGTTGGCCTCATGTCGAACATATCGCGTTGTCTTCCTTGCCAATAAGGACTCGTACAGATGGTGCCGGTTGGGGGAATAGTTGAAGATTGTCCAATTAACTTTGCCGGATGGTGCTTATGGTAGCGCCTGTGTCCACCAGGATGTTGATGAGTTTGTGATTGATGGTAACAGGCACTGTGAATGTGCACCCTCTGTGGGGCTTTTAAGTATTCTAGCGAAGGAGGCCCCCTATGTCGCCTCCCCGTAGTCGCTTCCCTGATGCTTAGATGGATTGTCGGTGGAGGGCAACCGGGTCGTGACATTTTGCTGGCGGAGTCTGCAATCGCAAAATGTCCGTACCTATTGCACTCAAGAGACTACGGTCTTCAGTTTTGTGAAATTTGGGTAGCGGATGCCGTGGGCCTGTAGTACCGCTTGTCTGCTGCCGTTGTCAATTTGTCTGTCGCCGCGGAGTAGCGCGTCGTGCTCTTTGTGTAGCATGGTGGTCCCCACGTCCCATTGGTTGTGGTCTACCGACATGTGGTACGAAGAAGTCCTTGCCGTATTAATACTCGTTGGAACTCTCTTATTCCTCTGGGCCACTTCCAAGGCCTCCTCCACGGTGGACGGTCCTGCCGCCATGGTTGGAGGAACTAACTGTGGCAGAAGCCTTTGCTAAAGAAAGCTCAAAGTCACCTTTCCACTGGCCATGAAGCTTACGCAAAGTTGTCGACATTCAATGTGGAAGGCCACAAATTCTTTCGGCCCTTGCTTCATGGCTTGTACCTCCTTCAAGGCTGCTTCTTCGCTTCGCTTCGCAACACTCGATACGGAAGGCCTTTGAAACGCAGGAAATGGAAGAAGCAGCCTGGAGGAAGTACAAGCCATGAAGCAAGGGCCGGATGAATTTCTGTAGCCTCCTTTGACATTGAATGTCGACACCTTTGTGTAAGGTTCTTTGAAGGCGGCTACAATCTTCCTCAATGGTCTCATCCACTTAGTTGTACCAGGCAGCCGCAAGTCCTTTTCCTTGGCACGGCATCATATCCGGTGCTTTGGTGGCATGAAGATCCCACCTCTGATAATGCGCCACGCTTTGTCTAAGTGGTCGAGCCATGCATGTACGTCCTCACCAGTGCCTTTGTTTGTCTTGCGCGGGGGTCGGGTCCAACCGTGCTCGCCGACGAGTGGCCTGCTGCAAGGTCGTTGCCAGGTATGCGGCAGATACGCCATGGTAGCCTCGTTCTGGCTTGTCGCCATCGTCAGTGACCGGGCAGGGCTGTGGCAAAGTGCTCTCTACCATCGTGCGCAGGCTTTTTCGAGAACGCTCCCATGGTGGCCTCCATTGAGCACGTCGTGAATGACGTCGTGGAGGCGGCCGTAGAATAGTAGCAGCAGCAGCGGCTGCAGCAGCAGAAAAGTTTAGGTCTGTCGTGATTCCGACCGTCAAGCGTAGGGTTTCGTCGCGGAGGAGCTTAGATCGTTCACTCGTAGGAAGCAGTTGTAACAAACACTTAAAATTTGGAGAACAATATTAGCCTAATCGTATCTAGTAAAGAAAGTGAGGGCAGACTTTGACTGGTGGCTGTGAGAGGCCACAGCCCAAATGAATGAACAGTAAAAACGATGCTTGGGACTGGACGCCACTCTTGGGAAGAGGTCCACGTCTACACCGTTTGACTCAGAAATTTAGACACCTGTATCGCCACCGGCAGGTGACAATTCAGCGTCCCTGTGTTGGCCCTGGCGGTGGCTGCGCATGGATAACACTTGGCTGTATGGAGATTTCATTGTTTCCCTGTATCCAACATCTCTCTTTGGTAGGTAAATGTAGAAATTATGGCCAGTTTCAAAGAAGTGCAGGTTTTGTCACCATTGTCGCCGGGAGTTAACAATGAACAGTGTTGATATTGTATGCCAGGTAAAGACTGTAACATATTTACATAAATGTATACGTGAAGATAAATTTTAAATTCGTTTTACATATACCATTGTTTATTCGTGTAGGAGTTAGATTCAGTAGTCTAAAGTAAATATTTCGGTGTATAAAATATATATATATATATAAAAATAACTTAGGTGTTAAATTTTTGCGTAACATATTTTATTTTTAGTTGAAAAAGGTTATTTTCATTTTACTTTTCATTTTTCATGAATTATATTTGCATATTTTCTTTGTTGGTAGAATGTTGGTTTGAGAATAATCAGTATTTTAAATTTAAGTTTAGTGTACTGATACAATTAATTTATTTCCGATTTATAGCTAATTATTTACAGTAATTATTAAGCAACTGATTTTAACAATACGTTATTTTCATTTTTCGTGTTTTAATAATGTGATACTGTCAATAAAGGAGTATTTCAGTTTTTGTTAGTATAGTAAAGTATATCATGTTGTAATAATCCATAGGATTTTGAAAATCAAATTTTGAAATTTCATTATTAAATCAGTCTGGTAACTTTCATGGTATTGTAATTCATCCATTTTAGACGTTTATGTCTAGATTGGAGCTTGTATCATATTGATAATTCGTGTAAAATGCTGCAATCTTTTCCTAGGCAGTATTGTGTCAAGACCAAAACTGTCAAGAGCATACTTCTAATGGATGGTGGCAACAGCATTCCTGTTCTGTGTGAGCAGGCTACTGGGGACTGGAACAAAGTTGAGAGGTGGCAGAACATTCTGGCAAGATGTGGAGAAAACAGCAGTGAGGAAGGCTTTGGTGATAGAGGCGGACGGGGTTGACCCGGCGGGGTAAGCGGAGCTGCGGGCCCAGAGGTAAACGAAGGACACTATGGGGCAGACGCCAGAGCCTGGTTGGAAGATGGTGTTGACTCCAGACCAGGTAGCAGTGGCAGAAGGCAAGGACACTGGGATTGCACCAGTGATGGAGCAGGAGTTGCCTTTGTAGTTCTGGCCAGCTTTGTTGTTGGTGGCAGCTATGCGGACGTTGCCGGTCACAAAGGTGACCGCAACTGAGGTGGCGAGGTAGGTGACGGATCCCGGATGAGAGAAGACATAAGAGGCCACGCCGTTGGAGCCGCTGGCAGTCACCAGGCGAGGGGAGCCCCAAGCAACAACGTCACCAACCTTGCTCGCGGGCCACGGGCGCGGACCAGTGGCAGTGGCCAGGTTCAAGTAGGAGGTGAAGATATACGTGGCTCCAGCACCAGTGTCGGAGCGGGCGACAGGGACGGTGATGGCACCACTTCCAATCGAGACGGAGAAGCCAGAGTAGAGATCAGCCAGGCTCTGGGCGGACAGGGTAAGCTGAGTGGCGCCATTGTAGAGGACGGAGAAGGATTGCAGGCCCTGCGGCACGGTGAGCTTGTTGAAGCCGAGGCCTGCCTCGTCGGAGGTGCTCATCGCCGTGGTGGATGCGGCGACCTTGTACGTGTTGTTCTTGAAGCGAAGGTAGCCCGTGCCAGAGCTGCCAGGATGAAAGGCAGAGGACGACGGGTCTCAGACACTGAGCACGACCAGGTCCGAGTCGATGGTGACAAGCTCCGAGTTGCGAGCCTGGAGGCAGGTGCCACGAGACTGACAGGCAGCTTCGTGGACTCTGCTGGCGTCATGCAGGCAACGCGGCGGCACGGCAGGAGAGGCGGGAGGGGCGGGAAGCTCACTTGACGGCATCGTAGCAGCCGTAGGTGGAGTAGCACGTGGACAGCACCTGGTTCTCGAGCGACGTGACGGAGGTGGCCCCGCCGAAGTAGTGGGCGGTGGCGGGGGAGCAGGCGGCGAAGGCGGAGGCGGCGAGCGAGAGGAGGACGGCGGCGGCGAGGGCGAGGCGCGCCATGGCGGGGGCGAGGGGAGGGCGTGGGGGGTGGGGCGGGGCGAGGAGGGGCTTAAGAAGGGGGCCGGGGGCGGCGGGGCCGCGGCGCGTGCATGCACTTGCGCCTGCACCTGGCGCCGTGCTTCCGCCGCGACATCCGCCCGGCATCTCCCACCGCCCCGCGGCACCGGAGCAGCCGCCCGGAGATCCGCCGTGCCGCCGCGTGTGGGCCCGGGCCGGTGGGCGGGCAGCAGAGTGCGGCTGCTGATGTCCACACAGCGGCTGTCGAAGGCCGGGCAGCAGATGCGTACAGGTGCTCGTCACGGAGCCGCCAGGCTAGGCACAGACAGGGCGCGCTTCTCTGTACCCCCGTGTCAGCAGAGGAAAGTCAGATGAGCTGAGACCCCGCTGCGCAAGCCAGAGAACAAAGCAATGCCAGGAAAGACAACTACACACCAAGACACGAGATGATGCAATGGATGCTCAGTAACCACGAGTGAGCGACAACAAATCAGAATAACTCAAAGCAGGAAAAGCGGCACGCTGCCGAGACCCTGAAGGCAGGAGCCATAGCGCGGCCAGCGCGCGTGTGGACCGCATGAGCCTGAGAGCGCTGGAGCGAGACCGCCAGTCTCATTCGAAAGACCTGAGCGAGGGACCGGCAGCATTGAAGCCTGGCGAACCCGGCCGCCGCTCGATGGCTTGCCGGGCAAGCCGCTGGAGGAGATCCAGCCAGGCCTCGCTTCCTTGGGACGCGCGCTTCTTGTTTCGCTGTCAACGGCCATCGCCCCTCTCCTTTTCCACCATCTTTCTTCAACTTTCTTTCTTTCATGGGCTCGCTGTCTGTAACAGCCTTGGCCCCCTTCTTCCAGGAGAAGAAGCAGCGACTCCAGAATAACTAGTAGCTCTTCCAAACGGGGCAAGGGCTGCAAAAGGAAGAGCATACAGAACTTGTACAAAGGGCCGATAGCTGTGAAGTATCAGCCCACAAGAGTATGTATAAGGTGAACACCAAGGCTAGCCTCTCAGCAATCGCCTATTCTCAGAAGATCTTCTTCAGAGAGTGTGGCAAAGGGTAGAAAGAAGCTCTGCCAAAGGGGCGATGGCTGTGAAAGAAGGAGAAGCAGCTCCTTCAAGGGTGCGCGAGCTGGGAAAGGCCAGCCCGGATGGAGGGACTGCTGCTTTCTCTCGCTCTGCCTCAACAATGTATTGGCCTAAATTAGCCTCCCTTTCTTCTTTTTTGTTTGTTTGTTTGTGCTTGTTGTTCTTCGTACTTCCCCTGGCCCCTCTCGTCCTTTGTTCAGTCTTTAATTTCATGCGCTCCGCGCGCCTTCTCTCTCTCTCTATGCGGCTGTCAGTATGTCCAACTTACGCCTTCTCCGGTTTTCGTACACCTGGACCTTGCCCCTGCAGTATCGGTTGCTAGTTCACCGTTGCTGCCTCATCTCCCCCATCCCAACGCCATCCCGGCTTTTCCTTGCTCCGCCAGCAGCCCTGGCTTAGCTATCAGCAGCATTCATTGCAATAGGGTAGAGAGGCATGAGCTCTTCCAAAAAGAAGAAACTGCTCGCCCACGAAGAAGAAGAAGTGGCACAGAAGAAGTGGGGCCCATGAATAAGGGCTAGCAAAGCCAGCCCAAAAAGAATATACAATATCCAGAGCCAAAAAGGTGCCGGAAAAACCAACAACTGCTCAACTAGACCAAGTCCTAAACTGACCCGACCTGCGGCTGCTTTGCAGAGGTTACTAAGTGTTTCGTAGTTGCTTGATCCCAGTAGAGGGCGATGGCAGTCTTTGGCCAGCCCAGAGGAATGAACAAAGCTTGAAGGGGCCAGAAAGAGAGAGAGAGAAGCGTCCTGGGAGAGAGAAGAAGAAGGAGTGGTTCTCCCAATGGGGGCAAGGGCTGTGAGAAGCCAGCCCGAAAAGAATTGACAAGGTTCGAAGGGGCCAAATTACGAGCTAAGCAGCGACTGCGGGGCCTGGGAGAGAGGTGATCCATCCTTCAAAAAAGCAGCTTCTTCGGGGGTTGGGGAGAGGAAGATCCTGAAGGGGGCCTCGCTTGTCCACCCGGCCAGCGAAGGACGAGGCGCCAATGGGGCCGGCACGATGCCACATCGGAGCGGATCGCCGGGCGGCCGGGGCATCGGGGGGATGGGGGGGCCGCATTTCCGGCCAGGGGAGCCCCCCCTCGCGACGCCGGGCGGGGCTTTGCGCGGCTTCCACTGGCCCCTTCTCGTCCTTACGTTCATTCTTGTTTGGGCTGGCTTTATCCAGCCCCTGTCCTCAATGTGCGAGCCCCTTCTTCCTTGTCCTCTCTGCTTTCCCTCTGCTCCGGCCTCCGCGGCGCCGCACGCGCAGCAGCCCGGCTGCCGCAGCAGCCCCCTTGCGCCGACGACGTCGCGCAGAGCAGGCCTTCGAGGCCCTTCGAGCCGGCCTCCAAGTCCAACCTTCCCGAGAAGGCGGCGGTGGTGGGGAGAGGCCAGCCCCGTAAGACAAGGCGCGCGGTGTACATAAAATACAATTGATTGGGAGGCCAAAACCAAGACGGCCTGCCTAATGGGAAAACTGGGGTGTAAATGGCAAGCCCGCGAGAGTGGACAAGGGACTGCGGGATGCTCACATTGAGAGGCCTGTCGTGCGGAATCCCGTCGATGGCTCATTGGTGTCGGTGCTGACGAGGATGCGGAGGTGGCTGCTCACGTGGATATTCGAGGGTGCGTCATTCCTCATTTTGGTGTGAAGGTGGGGTCGCGAGCGCGGCATCTCCAACCCGCTTCGGTCAGAAAAGATACTGTTATCCTGGCTCGGCGTCGGAGCATCATCCGATCGCCCATCAACGGTGCGTAGGCTCATCTGCCGCCCATTGTTAATCTTTATTACTCCACGGCACTCAGCAGGCTCCTTCCTCACTAGAAGAAGTGCGCGCCCATAGTGAAGAGGGGCTGGCAAAGCCAGCCCAAAATGCACCACATAAAGCTCCTCATTTGTTAGGTCGAGAAAGCTCACGGAAGCACGGCGAAGGCGTGATATGCCTCGATGAGCCGTGAGGAACCGGCTGGGCAGTGGTGGGGAAATGATAGGTAGTGGTAGCAGTGAGTCCCGGGCGACACCGGCCTTGAGGCCGGAGAACCCAAATGGGCCAAATGGCCCACCCCAAGAAACAATGTCATTGTTTGTCTAACCAAGCATAAATAAGCAAGCGCGGCCAGATTGACTGGTGGGGACTAGCCCAAAAGGAATGGACAAGCAGAAAGGGTGTGGAGGGCCACACAACTTGCGCGGTCCATTCTCTCCATTTGGCCGTTGCCAACCTTTGCCGCCGTCGCTGCCGCTGCCGTCGCCGCTGCTGCTGCTGCTGCCCAGTAAGCGCAGCGCGCGCGTCCAGGGCCACGTCAAGAAGGCGTGGGCACAGACACGAGACGCAACCTCCGCAGAGAGCCTAATTCCGAGGAGCCCTGCATACGGTTGCGTCAGACCGTCCGCACTCGGTAAGCCGCGAACCCCGCGACCTTGTGTAGAACTACTCCCAAGTCTAACCTTGGACCTTAGGAGAGCCTTGGCGTATATACGCAAGCGACTCTTATTGTGCTCCATTGCATCTGCTGCATTGCTAGTTTGTTTCATTTGCATCTTGCCACAGTTACTCCGCTTCTCGAAGTTTCAAGTCTCTGGGCCACTCCCTCGATCCGAGTCCGAATCTGTCTTGTTCTGGGCCACTCTCTTGATCCGAGTTCAATATTGCTCTGAGCCACTCCCTTGATCCGAATTCGTTATCGCTCTGGGCTACTCCCTTGATCCGAGTCACTGTTACTGTTGAAACTCTCTTTTAGGGTACCTTTTTGGCTGGTCTTGATTTTCTTGTTCGCACACTTTGCTTGTGGTTTGACCTTTCGATCTCGTTTACTGGACCGAGCGAAATGCCAACAGAAAAGGTATGTTTGAGCTTAGTATATGGACTTGAGGTCAGGACGTGTCCTAGACTACGCCGGTGAAATTTCAGAGCTTGCTTTTGTCACGGCCGTTGAATTAGATATCATTCCTTGCCTGTTGTTGATCTGTCGGATATTGCTCATGTGGTTGTGGTTTGTGTCATAGAGCAATGCGCAGCCGTTTCTACCTTCAACAAATGGTTTACTAACATGTTGCAAAGCAGCAGACCTCGCTATCAAGGTAGGCCTGGCAGGGCATCCCTGGCTGAGGTCAGGGAGCATTACGATGCACAGTGTGTTCATTCGAAAATCCAGGGTGGCACTATGAGTAGGAAAGACTCCATGACTTTCCTTAGTCCTTACATGGCTATGGAAGCGAGTGATGTGTTCAGAAGGCTGTGTTCAAAATGTTCAGAATGTGTTCAAAAGTCGGTCTTGGCTATGACTAAATCTATCCCTGCCGACGCAAACCCTACGGAGATAGCTTTGGGTCCGCAGTTGATAGAAGATCCGGTGGGTGAGATGTGTAGGCGTCTTGCTGAGCACTTTCCGGTCTATACCCTGGTCCGTAAACAGGATTGATGAAACTCATCGCTCGCAAGCCTGGTGAAGCGGTCACTATATGTCATTACCGCTTCATAAAGGGAATTGAGCTGTCACAGACCACTGTCAGAAAGAAGGATTTAGCCATCCAGTTCTTACGCATAATGGCAGGTAGGATACTGCTAGAGAAAGAAAATGCCGACTACGCTTTACAATGTGTAGATGAACGTTTTGCAGGCACCGGGAGTCCAACGGGATCCAAAGTGTCCTCAGATGATAACATCAAACCTGAAGGTATAAAGAGGGCTCATGTGGCAGCTCCTATCAATTCAAACCGTCCAGTTCCAGTATGCAATACATGTCTGAAAACTGGCCATTTCAGAAAGGATGCCACTCGCCAACACCAACTGTTGGTGCAATGTGCGCTTATTGTTCTAGTCAGGGATATCTAGAACAGCAATGTTGGAAATAGTCTCCAGATAGAATGCCTGCAGCTCTCAGAAACAGAATAGCTACAGGAGAGATGCCATCCACCGTTTAGAGAATTGATAAATATGAACAGATGCAGAGGCAAATTGCAAATCTTACTAGGAAACTTGCTCTGGCAAACAATCAGGGCCAGTCTAATATGGTTTCCGCTGCCATGCATCGTTCAGATCACTCCGAGGAGGATGAGGATCACCCACCGCTATCGTCTTGTTTTCAATCTGAAACCGCGACTGACCATGGGTATCAATGTAGCCTACAGCACTATCTTGCTGCTGTAGCAATTTCTAATCCAAGTGTTCCCCGCGATCCCCTCAAACGTAGTTTAAGCGAGCTGCGTCATAACGCTAGGACTGGCAATGCAAGATATCCAACTAGCTTCAAAGTCATTGATGATCCGAGCAGTGAAGTAACCCCTCGTGTGGTGACACAACTTATCGTTCCCGCACAGGCACTTCCTACTTTGGCAGTATCTATTGAAGAAGTACTCCTGAAGAAATTGCATACCGTGCATACCGTTTCTGTCCTTAATTTAAAGGACATTGGTATTTCTGAAAAACATATGATTCAGTTGATTAAGAAATGCAGTATTGAAAGTACCAGTGGCTCGCATGAGTACATATCAGTTGACCCTGTGAATGCTGAGACGGCGTTTACTATGTCAGAGAAGTGTATCGTTCCATGCAGACCTCCGAAAGAGAGAAGCGCTAAATTGGCTGCAGTTGCCATACTGGACAACACCAATGGTGTTGTAACTGTATCTACCAAGACTCATCTCTTCGACAAAAGCGGCTGCTGTGCTCCTGGACACAGGTGCTCAGCCCATTTTCATCAGTTATCGCTTTGCCAAACGGTTAAAGTTGAGCGAAGACGACATCAAATGCAGTCTGGTAAAGACTAAGACAGCCACCGGTGGCTCAGACAGTGTGGTCGGCGTCACTAAGGAACCTCTTTGCATCACCCTAGATGCTAAGGACTCTCGTCAGAGCACATTCATTTCAGCACCGTTTGATAACCAGAGCAACTACGTATGATGTATTGCTCGGTACCGAGACCCTAATTCCATTGGGTTTTGGCATTGATTATTATGCTGAGGTGGCTTGGTATAGACCACAATGGAGGTCATCCGGCACGCACAGAATGACATTGCCATTGCTAAAGAATTGGACGTCTACTGACATGCCAGTACATGCCGGTACTATCGACAGGAGCTCCTCTTCACAGAACAGTCAAACAGCTGCAGATGATGGTGATTATCTGAATGCAGACAGGGCAAATCAGTGACCAAAGGGGGGCAGCACCGCAGCAAATCCTCCTCCTGTACCGCCACCAGTTGTACCTTCTGCAAGGGTGCTGAGCTTGGCAGCACAGCGGAGTTTGGCATCAACATCGTCAGACCAGCCAGCACCTCAGCAGCCGCTAAGGGTCTACATTCCGTTCCCCCACATTCCGATGCCTAATTTGGGCATGTCTACACCACATTTGCATGGTTTGGAGGTGGAAAAGCACTTCGAGCGGATCAAGGCTGCTCTGATGTGCTTTCCCGTTGCGGCTCATCTCCAAGCCGGTAAAGCTTGGGCGGCAGACACTCTGCCAATTCACATACCGCCGCTCATCTCCAGTGCGGGTTCCAAGGCCGTCGGGGATATGGGTGTCTTCTTCAATGGGGTCATCAATTGGGCCCTACCCCCTGCGGAAATTGTGTTGGTGGAAATGTTTGGCGGCACAGCGAATGGACTTCGAGCGCTCTGCAAAGCTGAGCCGGCTGACTTCAACGCCGCTGGCTCGTGGGCTCAGGTGTATCGTATGCGCTTGTCCGTCTCCCTCCAGTCCATGGCCCACGCCTTGCATCTGCGTGCTGGCCGTGCTCTCGCTGCGGCCTCCGGCTTTCGTCAGGGGGATAGTTTCCCGGCAGCTAGTCTGTCGGATGTGAGGCTCCTCACTCCTAACTACTAACTACTAAGTGGTCCATCCTCCCCCCTTCTGCCATAGCCTCTTCAGGCCCCGCAGTCGCTGCTTAGCTCGTACTTTGGCCCCTTCGAACCTTGTCAATTCTTTTCGGGCTGGCTTCTCACAGCCCTCGCCCCCATTGGGAGAGCCACTTCTTCTGCAAAGCCACATCCGGGTGGCTCGTCACATTTACGTGGATAACGACCCGCAGGCGCGCGAGGCAGCTGCTCATCACATTGAACTCCTTCGCAATCAATACCCGACTCTCGACTGTCCCATTGACTCTCATCAATGGGACAGTCTTCTTCCTCAAGACATCCAGGAAGCAGCAAAACCTGAGTCCCTCAGGAGACCGCCCAAGATCGGCCTTCTGCTTTCCGGGTTCCCTTGTCGTAGCTCGTAGTTTGGCCCCTTCCGTTGGAAGGATGGCCAGAAGTGCCGATGAGGGCCTTGACGACCTGGCCTGGCAGCATTAGCAGGAGGAGGGATGGCGGG